>WJSG01009489.1:0-40473 GCA_016618145.1 Sanghuangporus lonicericola | reverse complement strand
TGAGGTGCCGCACGGAGCTCAGGTCGTACTTCTTCACTGCTGGGTGCTTGCAGAGCAGGACGACCATCGGGGGGACGATGCTGCGGGGTGTCCGTTGCGTGCCAGTGAGTAGAGCAGCAGGTTGGAAAGAGAGGACAGGACTTGCTAGAGGTGCGTGATGCGGTACCGCTGTATGCTGTCGAGCATCTGCTCAAAGTTGAACTTCTGCACGACTACGAGGGTCGACTAGGTGGACCCGTCAGCAGGGGGATCAAGCAAATCATAGGCATCGTCGGTCCTCACCCCGATGAACAGGCTGAAGTGCAGTACGACGACAAGTCCGTATATGTCTACGGACGCGGTCATTTCCTCGCCTAGAACGAAGGAATGCACTCCACTCACGGTAGAAGGGCAGCACTGTGAAACAAGTATCACTGAGCTGGCCTCGATATCGCTATCTTAGGACGCACGTACCACCAAGAACCCTGCTTCCAGGCTTGTACCTCTGCATCTCCAGCGGCTTGCTCTCGTCCTTCGCGTTCGTGTAATGCGCCATCTGGATGACGTTCGCAAGTAGAGCATAATGCGGGATCATCACAGCCTGCAGTACGCCAACGTGGTCAGCTCCGATGTCGTCCCGCACACCAGGACAGAGATGTACCTTCGGCCTGCCAGTCGTCCCACTGCTAAAGCTCAGGAATGCAAGCTTCTTCTTGCCCTCTCCCGGGGCAAGCCTCCGCTCGACGAACCTCTGCGGCTGCGCGAGGCCCTCCTCGATGAGCTCATGCAGAGTCGTGTTGCTCGCGCCTTCGGCGGCATCGAACACCACCACGCGCTCGGGCGGGATGCCTGCCTTCTTCGCAGCGGCAAGCGCGACGGACAGCGAGCCGGGGTGCGTGATGAGCACACGCGCCTTGGTCGCGCTCAGCTGGTACTCGAGCTCCTCCGCCGTATACGCGGGGTTCGCGCCTCTGCAGTGCCGAGCGCAGTTTAGCGTCGCGATGCGGAGGTTGGGAGGTCCACGTACGAGATGATGCCGCCCAACCGGTGTACGGCCCTGTGCGAGGGAGATTGAGTGCACCGTGTCAGACTTGCATCTCGTCGAGGCTGAGGTGGGTAGATCGGCGCGGAACGTACCAGATTGCGACCGCGTAATCTGCGAGATTCCGTTAGTATCTGTGTACAGCAGTAGCGGGTGGCGAAGGGGGCGAGTGGGTCGCGAAGACGAGTACTGGGAGAGCATCCTCCGCAAGCACTTTCCTGAGATCTGAGACGTTGTGGGAAACGAAACTGCTTCCTACTGCTCCCTGAAGAGCTAAGATACGCATCGCGAGCACGCGTACGCTCGGACAGCCGTTGCGAAACAAGCCTACATGGCAGGACATGCATGCACTCGATGTGTGCAACGCCGAGCCCCCACTTCGGATGAGCTCCCGTTCGGACGCCAGGGAAGCTTCGCGCACGCCTCCCTGAGNTCCCGTTCGGACGCCAGGGAAGCTTCGCGCACGCCTCCCTGAAGGACAGATCCGTCAGGGTGCGAAGACTTCCAGGCTTCGCGCACGGACGTCGGACGCGCGATACGCGAGAACTCTTGCTTTCCGAGATCCGATACCCCACGCACAAACCCAATCTGCCAACCTCCTCCACTCGCCCCGAGGCAAGAACACCGGGCGCAGGGCGCAAGCACTCACCGATATGATTTGGGCCAAAGACGCACACTGTGCAGCGCACGTTCCGTCAGCATACTGCGCGAGTGCGAGCGACGCGCTCCGTATTAGACAGCAAACCCCACGCACCGACGTCGTCTTCGCCTGCCAATCGCCACGGGTGTCAGCTCAACCGCCTGCTACGCGTTCCACGGACGACGCACCGATGTTCCAACGCACTTTCAGGGCGTTCGCGAGGCCAAACGTCCGTGCGCGCAGCTAGACCCGTCCGCCACAAACCCGCACTCGCTCAGCCCTCTTCCGACAACCCTCGGAACTCGCAGAACGCACTCACCTCGTCAGAGCCGACCTCGCGCCCAGTGAGCTCTTCGATGAGCCACGGCTGGATCTTCCTGAGCGTCGGGCGTGCGGGGTGATGCACGTCCAGGATGAACTGGGGGATGGTCAGATCGTCCGGAATATGTGGGATGGGCCCGCCGTCCGCGTGAACTTCCGCCATGGTGTCTAGGGATAGTCTGTGCGGCTGTAGCGAGTCTGCCGTGCTTGGACGCGACAGCTCAGGACGGCGCGAAGGTTGGGGACGGGGAGATAGTCACGCTGAGGCCCGGGCGGAAGGCGTATATATACTGGGCCGGTAGCCGGATGAGTACCCGCAGGTCCCAGAAGCTCAGGTGAGGCATCTCACGGATGCGGGGACGGCGCAAGTGCGAATCCCCATGTGACCCGATTTGCGACTCTGACGGACCTGCGGGCGCGCAATGCAGGGACTGGGCGGGAGAATCGTTGATCTGCACGCTCTACGCGACACGCTATGGACTCAAGCATCTCTTCGCAAAGTTTGGCGGGACGGTCTTCTGATCACCTTTACATCCGACCTCAAACGGCTACGTTGCAGTATGTAGCTGCTTCTTCTGAGCGAGGAACTGCGTGAAGTACCTGCGCATCGAGGGGTCCTTACATCAGGGCCCCGCCGCTACATGTGTGTATGTATGTAGTCTTACATGTTTAGCTCACGAGAATGAGTGCCCCGCTGATCGGTCACAGATACGGCCTTGCCGCCTTCCCCACAGTCGCACGATCGGGACTAGTCGCTCCTACTCAGGAACAGCCGTATAAGTACCCGAGCATAGGAGGAGGGCGTGCATTGGGCGTGCACGGACCACTGTATGTACGTCAACAGCATCGCAGCATGTCACCTATCATGCTCACCCAGAGCCCTCCCCGGCCTCCCCGCTGGAGGCGATGATCCCAGCAGCTCCTCGGCACCGAGGGGAGGCATATGAGTATACGCCACCAGACGCCACCGTCCACGCCAAGCACGTCGAGGCGGGAGAAGGCTGCAAACAGAGCGAACCCCGTCGCCGCCGGCACCGAGCTCGGCCGAGTCGGCCCTCAGGCCTCGGGGTTCGCGGGCACACCATCCGCACTGTGGCTAACCACTGGGAGTTTTCTGGTCGTGATCGTTGCACCTGCGAGCCGGGGAGCCTGGTGAACACGATATCGCTGGGACAGCAGCGCAGAACGTACCTCGGCACGATGCCCTCAGTCTCAAAATACCACGTCTTGGCCTGTCACCATCGACGGACAGTGTGCTCCCTGAATGACGGCGGCCAGCTCGGCGAGTGAGTTGGGTATGCCTATTGACTGGCCGTACAGTGTGACGTAGCCCTGGACTAGCCGGTCTTTGTCAGTGAGTGCATTCAGATATGAGAGTAGATGATACGCACCTCGGTACACCGAACGGACTGTCACCCTCCCCGAGCCCCGCTATGCAGCTGGAAGCTTCTCTGTCAGTACGGCATCGCACAGAAAGTTAGAACCCGAGAAGGAGAAGCGGCCATCGGGGCGCTCGCGTCGCAACGAACAGCACCTGATCAGCGGCAAGCACGGACGCTGGCAAAGCGAGCGCAGAGTGAGGAGGAAAGGAGCTGGATATCCAGAGGGTTGTTGGTGTCCGTGATAATGGTACAACGTTTGGGCGCTAACGACGGGGCGCAATACACTGACAGGAGACAGATCGGCTCGAGCCTACAAACAACAGTCCGCTGCCTAGCTATACATAAATACCGACGAGTGAGAGATGATGAGAGAGACGATGCAGGGGGTATCGTGTGTTGTGCGGGCAGGCCGTGAAAGAGGGGACGCAGAGATAGACAAGAATTTCCATCCATAGAAAGCGAGGTCGAGAGTCGACAGAGGAGGTATGCGCGGCGAAAACAAGATGTACAAGATAAGTCGAGGTGAGATGGAAGGCAAGATATACAGAGAATAAGGAAAGAGAGACGGCAATCCGAACGAACGAATGTGGGAGTCCATTAGGGCGGTGATACTAGTAGTGTGGCAGAACCACGGGGCATATGTTGACTCTGACTGTGGTCTTTCCCCGATGCCACAGTCGTCTCCTGTAACCGTCGGAACTTGAGCAGGCGCAGACATCGCGATCAGACGAACAGCGACGTGTCCAGACCCTCGGAGAAGTCCAGCACGACAATCTTCCTATCATGCGACGTGCTGTCGGCAGAACACAAACACCTTCTATCAGCCCCACTCCCTCCGACACACGCCGAATGCACGCCACGCACCTCACGATCCGGCAGTGGTCAAACTTGACGTCGAAGATGTGGCTCGCATGGCACCCGCGGAACTCGCGCACCATCTTGCCCGTGCGCAGGTCCCACACCTTCACCGTCTTGTCGTAGCTTCCGCTCACCAGCCGTCCGCTGTGTGGGTCGAACGACAGCGCTCGGACCAGGAAGTCGTGTCCTGTCAACGTCCGCAGGCATGCGCCGGTATTCGCGTCCCACACCTTGATCTTGCAGTCGTTCGAGCCAGAGACGATCATGTCCTCCTGTTACCAGAGTCAGAGGCTGACAGAATTGAGCAGAGAGTAGACACACCTTGAACTCGATGCATGCGAGACCGCGGTCGTGGCCGTCGAACGTCCGCACGCGCGCGCCGGTCATGACGTCCCAAAGGATCATCTTCCCGTCGCCACTCGCACTCACCACTCTATTGCCCTGCAGCCCCACGGCATTTACGGGGCCTTCATGGCCGCGCAACGTGCAGTGCAGGCTGAGCGTCTCGCGATCCCATACGCGGATCAGCGCGTCCTTGGAACTAGAGCGCAGGAAGTCAGCTCCATCCTCAGCAGTCGTGACGACGAGAATGACATACCAGCTGACTATCCAGCGCGAGTCTATCCGCAGGTCGAGGACACCGCCGCTATGCGCCGGAAGCACCGCCTTGACCTCCGCTGTTATCCTAGGCTCTCCGCTAGGCGTAGGAAGGGCCCACAGGTCCCAGACACAAACAGTGCAGTCGCTGGACCCGCTGACCATGAACCCTTTACGCGGTGCAGTGCCGTCGTCCGTGGTGGCGTCATCCAAGATGTCCCAGTCACGGTCGAATTTGAGACATAAAACGCTGCCCCGGTGACCCGCGAACGTAGCGAGGCACTTCCCTGTCTTCAGACTCCACACCTTGATTGTGCGGTCGCGAGATCCAGTGATGATCCTCGACGAGTCGAACTCTAGACAGTACACGCTAGCGTAGCTGTTTAGATGAGCCAGTCTGAACGTGCACAGAAATGACTCACCTGTCGCCATGTCCACTGATGCGCATGACCTTAGGCTCCCAGGCCTTGGTGACCTCCTTCTCCTCTGCGACGGCGTCGTCACTTAAGTCCGCGCTCAACGCAGCGCCGGGATAGTTGGACCAGCGCCGGTCGAGCTCCTGTCGGTTCCGGTAGAGGTCATACCAATTAAGCTCTAATGGCGCAGGTATCATGGGTAAGGACATCCCGAGAGACGATAACCTGCTCTCGCGATGAGCTCTGCGAAGATCAACACGCCATCCATCGACCTCGCGCAACGAGAAGAGCGTACGCCATATTGAGTTATCGAGTGCGAGATGGTTCCAGTTCCTGTGCAAAGTGTCAGCCACACGCATTTGTAGCGAAACTGTCAAGAATCACCTCGATACCCGTAAGCATGCCAGAATAGACGGAAGATCCAGAAAAGACAATAGATACAGGGCGAGCTCAAGGGGTAGATGCGAGACAATGTCCATTCCCGTTATGGCGCGGACGTCGATGAAGCAAGCCTCATCGTCAATGAGTTCGCCCTCCTCGCCGTCGAGTGGCGTGATGTTCGTATAGTCGACAGACCCGTCTGAATGGTATTCCAACTCGGTGTCCCAGTGCCACGACGGGATGGCGGGGCGTCGTCGACAGCGCTTACTCGGCGAGCCCTCCCGCAACGCATCCCATATCTTGGGAAGGAATCCCATTCCAATCGTCAAGCTCCTCGACATCTTGATGGGGGACGGTGAAGGATTGGTGGAGCGCGGCCACTGGGTACTGGGGTAGCCAGAGATGGTGCGCCGCCCGGCCTGGAGGAACGCCATCGAGCAGCGAGGTGTGCCGTCGCCATTGCCCGAGAGCATGAGGTTGTACATCTCGGGATTCCAGTTTACGATTGAGAATGTATCCGTGCGGAAGCTCGGTGTTGGGGATGTGGGGCGGGTGACAGTCAAAGAGCGGGGCACAGACGCGAACGCACCGTCCACCGCCTCCATGTCCATATCTGCGTCATCGTCCATTCTGTCAAGGGGGATGCTGGGCGCATACGCCGTGTCGGCGTCGCCTGGAAGGTCAGAGGTCGTTAGAAATGGAGAGCCTAGGACCGACGTAAGCAGGTGGCTGAAGCGGGGTGTTGCCTGCGCCTCCTCGTGCTCATACAGAGCGCCGTCGTCATCGTCTGTGTGATAGCTAGGAAAGGGTATCTGCGCGTGAGGGAAGATATCTAGCTGCGTCGCCATTGGGTCTGCTGGCCGGGCTGTTCGTCGGTTGTAGATAGGATGTCGTCGCGCAGCGCTCGCCGTGGTATGCGTGCCGCAGGATCTTGGAAATGAAAGGGCGATGCTGTCCCCGGTTCCGGCCTGGACGCCCGTCGAATGTGGCAGTAGACAGTCGGAACGCGACGTGTCGCCGCACAAGAAAGAAAGGAGAGGTTGCGATGGTTCACGACGTGGACGGGAGGACGATCGTCGAGGTCGAGTACAAGTTACTGGTTGACGTTCAAACGCTCACTTCCATTGCCAACTTACTTTCACACGCGCCACAACTAACGACAACAATATTAACCATTGTGACGCCCCTTTATCCTCCTCCCTCTGCTTCCGCATTTTCGTGTACACTCGCCGTGCAGCCCGTGCAGCATATTGTCAAGAGTCAGTGCCTGAACGTAACGTCCTTTGAGGGCTCGGTTACATCCTGAGAGCAGTCTCAATGCTTTGTACAGCCCACTTCATGCCCTACAAAGCGTTTGCAGGGAAAATGAGTCCTTCTTGACCAACAATTTGCATGTCATTGTAGAGACATTTTTTGTCACATCAACCTGCCAAGTGCGCTCGATCTTCCATCGAATACGCATCACCACAGGGCCTGAGTGGCACAAGTTGCGCGTTACGGTCAAAGATTCCGTGGAAGCCACTCTGTAGGCACGAAGTCGGCCTCAGGCTGCATGACAGGGTCCTTGCCACGCCTCTTGTTAGGCCTGTCCACGAGTACGTCAACAGCAGCAAGCCCTGACGCGTCTAAGTGCTCCGGAACATGCGCAACAATTTCTTCCGCCGTGTCAGTGATCATAGACTCGCACGCGGCAGCGGTTGCGGCCACGCCGCCACGCCGCCAGTGACTTGTGCGGCTTGAAGACTTTCCGCGGAACAATGACCTCGTTCAGACGGTCTGGAACGACGTCTCCTGGAGACCAGCTCATCCTGGTGAGGAATGTACTAGTATAGAAGAGGTTATGGTGGGTCGACAGCGAGTTTGCGGCGTCGAAGTCGGTTTGCGGCGGCCGCGGAATTGCGAGCGGCGCCGCTGGCTGGATGTCGATACCGAGCTCCTCCAGGGATGGCAAAATCGACGGGCGGTAATGCTCCATAGGGAGTTGTAGGATGGTCTCCAGCTTGGCGTTATTGCGCGCTGGCGTGCGCGGGTTCGATAGCTTGCTCCTGGAACGCTAGGACGGTGTAGCGCGAGTGGAATCACTGCAGAAGCGAGGTGATCAGGCGGGTGAGAGGGTACTCACACATCACAGTACCGTCGCGATCGGAGAACACCACTGCAAGCTTGCCCAATCGCCTTCGACCACGGGGAGCCGCTTGGAGGACGGACAAGATGGTACGCTGAGAATGGCGTCCAACTCGAATCCGGCAAAGTATGAGTGCATCAGGCCGTCTATTCTGACCAGGTTGCTTCTCAGGCGGCGCACAGCACCGTGATCGTACATAAGTATGCCCTTCCTCGTAACGTCAATCGAATGATGATATAAGGGAGGTACACACACGTCCAGGAAGCTAGCATCAACCAAGTAGTCGCATCCACACATAGGAGTAGGGCTCAAAATCCCTGCAGATCGCGGCAATTCAGCATAGTATGAGATGAAACAGAGTAGACGGGCGACGCACGTGCTTAACCGAGTACACTCTTCAACATAACGAGGCTCGGCACACCGTGACGGATGGAATCCGACCCACAAAGGGGCCGGAATGCCGTGATAGAGCAAGCCTAGGTACTCCAGCCGCGGGCATGCCTCTAATATGTTGACGAGCTCCCAACCCCGTGCTTTGAATATGGGGTACCACTGATCCCGAACCTCCGGCACAGGGTAGTACGCCCCGTGATCATCTTGAAAGTCAAGGTTGAGGCGGACGACCTGAAGCGACTTGGCCGCAAGCAGCAGACGTGCGATGTGTGTCTGCGCCACCCAATTAGTACGGTCAGTTTGTTGTCCAAATGAGATGCAGAGCGAAGAACGTACGTGTGGAACTGATGTGTTTCTATCCTGCCGGTATCGATGGAGTTGGAGCTCTGATAGCTCGGGGAAAGAGCCGCAGACGTAGGAAAGTAGCTCGTCTTCCGAGCCATCGGCAATGTAGACTAGCTCCAAGTTCCTAAGGGAAGGCGCACACATGCGCTTCAGGATGGACAGGCTCTCGGTCGCCGTGAGGAATTGCTGAGTAGGTGGTTGGTGCCGTCTTCTATAGCCGTTACGTGAATAGTAACGGCGCCAGTCACGGAGGGATAGATGCGTGAGGTGAGGGAAGTGTGTGGAGAAGATGTCGTCTTCCGGATCGGGATCAGCGATAGTCAGTGACCGTAATTCGGCCAAAGCGGCGTGAGGGGAAAGGACACTGTTAGAGGCAGCTGGTGTTGCTCCCGACTCGCCACACCCCAACGTTGGTGCACGGGGTACATCCGACGGTCGGGATGCCAGGATGCTGAGCTTCCGAAGATTTGGGACCCGCCTAAGAAATTCCGGTACCAGAAGGGTGTGGGCAGTATCGACGTAATTCCCCTGGAGCGTCAACTCTCGCAGTTGAGGCCAGGAGACTTCAGCCATAGCCTGCAAAGGCGCCGTCTCCATTGGCAACGAGAGGCGCTCCACAGTTTCGTTCATTCTCAGGAGGATAGCAGACAGGCTCCTGCTCTCGTTAGGTAGAGCATCCTCCAAGTCAAAGTCTCGGCGTAGTTCCCCGTGGCGGTACTCCCGAAACGGAGGCGTGACATACTGAAATTCTGCAATGCGGATAGAAGTCGCCGCAAGCTGATCTTCTGGGAACGGGGAGACCTCCAGGAAGTCTGCGTCCTCGCCGATCGTAATCGAAGTGATGTGAGGGCGTGCAAAGCAAACTTTCAAAAAAGGCCACGGAACGCCACACTCGCTACTGTCGATCTTGACGGACTTCAAGGCGGGGAAGCGGTCGAGGAGCCTCGGAAAATGGTCGATATAGTCAGGCTCGTCAAACGACCCATAATGAACTAGATGTCTGCAATACACCTTCAGCGAAGTAATTGGTAGAGAACCGAGTAACTTACCGCACGAAAGGTTCAATGGTACAGGGAGGGAAGGTGCACCCGTACATGCTGTTTACCCTGCGGTAGTAAAACAAAACGGGGGCGGATAGGTCGCGGAGCCTATGTGAGCATGATGCAAGATTCTCGAGAGTCCTGATGTTGAGTTGCAGTGCGATGAGGCGGAAGACATCGACATGTAGGTCCTCCAGCCTGAAGATAATGCAGGTCAATGAGCTGTTTGGGCAACTTCACAGCAACTTACGTATACGAAGGGCAAGTGAGTCGTTCAGTGTTCGGTGGAGCTGCATGCCGTGAACCTGGACGCGGGAGGAGCACGGATAACAAGGTCGCCAGTGACTTTGACAGCATATTGTCGGCCGCGGTCCTGTATGCCTTTCGCAAAAGAGCCTTACCCAAGTTCCCGACTTCAGCCCGACAGTTCGTGGTGGGTGTCAAGGTAAATTCGCGTTGAACTTCAACACAAGGGCGACAACTTCATGATCAAGTTGTTGAACAAGAGCCTTGTTCTTAATATGATGTGGTCGAAGCTTAGTCAGCACCTTTGGGCGCTTTGGCATGTCCTCCCGCTGCCCCGGTTCCCGCAGGTACCCGCAGCTCCTCCGCACGCGCGCCCTGTGGCCTCCTGTGGCGGTCTCATGTGTCCCACCAGAGGCTCGGAAGTGAAAACATTAGACAGTTCGCTGTACTCGATCTTGGCCATCATGAGTACTGTATCAACACTTCATGGTCCAACTCACGGCATAGGTGCTCACGATGCGATTCATTGGTCCTTGAGGGTGATACTGAGAGCTTGAGGATATATCTGTATGTACGTATCTGCATAGTATCCTATGCACGTTACAGTGGCGAGCGGATGTTGTTAAGATGTATCAAGGATGTATTGGTGCCGGCATCCGGCTACCTCTTGACCGTGCTGAAGAAGAACGTATATCCGTGATGCGAGAGGCGCATCGCACGACGCAGAGATCAAGAAATTGACCCCTGGCAGAATTCCCGTGACCACCGGCAGGAAGGTGCATTTGGACTGGATGGTATCTTGAGACTGGGGGAGGGGGAAAGGGGACAGGCTGTCTCGTGTCGTACATATTTAAGCCTGCTTTCCGCCGCCAACTTTGACTTTCTGTTCCTCGTCCATTCCTCCAGCATGGCAGCGAGCAACGTACCGACAATCTACGGCGACGGTGGGCCTCTCGCGCACATCCCGGACGACGTCACCATCCCCCAATTCTTCTTCGACCAGCACCATCCGCTCGGCGGCGAAGCCCTCCACCATAGGAACCCGGCCTACTTTATCGAGGACGCGACAGGAAGACAGGTCACAGCCGACGAGGTGAGTTTCGATATGGGAAGTCTGGCCGCTATCCACTGCTGGCAGGAGAGCATGGTGGGCGGAGGAGGCTCGGGCGGGCGCTGACGGGACAACGGTCGGCGTTGTGTGTGCGTTCGTAGGTGCGCGCCCGCGTGTGGGGTCTGGCCAACGCGCTGCACATCCGCTGGAATTTCGGTGAGTTTATCGTAGACGTGCGGTTCGAGGAGACTGACAGAGCTGCGCAGGAAACAACGACGTTGGTTCGTGCTCGACCCTGAGACTTCCCTTAGATCCAGACTGACCTCCCGCGAAGCTTGTGTCTTTGGTCCCAACCACGTCGGTGAGTAATTCCCCTCTCGACCCCGTCGACGCACAGCTAATCGTCTCCGTAGACTACCCCATCGTCATCTGGTACCGTGCACCCCTCTCTGAGCATACGTCTAGTATCTGACACTGTCTGAAACACCAGGGGTACACACCGTGTTGGAGGAATTGTCACGTACGTCTCCTTCTCCTTACCCAGTCGCCTCATCCCTAAGCATTCGGAAATAGCGGCGCGAACCCTTCGTACACCGCCGATGAGCTCGTCTACCAGATCCAGACCGCCAAGGCCACCCTCCTCTTCTTGCACCCCGACTCCCTGCAGGTCGGCCTCGAGGCCGCGCGCAAGGCAGGCATCCGCGACGACCGCGTCATCCTCTTCGACCGTGTCCCCGGCGACGACCACCTCACCGTCAGCGACCTCGTCAAGGAGGGCCTCCTGCAACCGAAGCGATATGTAGAGCCGCGGCTGAAGCCCGGCGAGGGCAAGACGAAGCTCGCGCTCCTGTTCTTCTCCAGCGGAACCACCGGCAGGCCGAAGGCGGTCA
Source organism: Sanghuangporus lonicericola (assembly GCA_016618145.1). Classification (NCBI taxonomy): domain Eukaryota; kingdom Fungi; phylum Basidiomycota; class Agaricomycetes; order Hymenochaetales; family Hymenochaetaceae; genus Sanghuangporus; species Sanghuangporus lonicericola. Next base: position 28,767 of record WJSG01009489.1, on the reverse strand, counting down.
TGATCCCTCACTATGCGGTCATTGCCAACTGCATCCAGATGAAGCAGTATGCCGATACACGGGATGGGGGCAAGCCGAACGACCAGAAGCTCTATCGGTCTGGAGACGTTGCTCTCGGAGGTACGCCCATGAACTGCTCTGCTTGTGCGCGTGCTCATCTTGACCGCCAGTGCTGCCATTCTATCGTATGTGTGCCACACGCCTTAGCCCGAATCGTGCTGACCCCGGGTGAGCGCAGACATTTATGGGATCGTCGTCAGCTTGCACTTCTACATGTTCTGCGGCGTGCGTGAGACCTCGCCCCTCACGTGTGCTGGTGCTCACGAGCAAAGCAGATATCGCTTGTCATCGTATCTCGCTTCAACTTCGAGAACATGCTCAAGAGCATCAAGCGCTATAATGCGACACATCTTTCGTATGTCTCCGTTTGCTCTCATAGGCGGACTCTGCCTGACTGAAGATCGCTCGCAGCCTCGTTCCCCCCATGATTGTCTTACTCTGCAAAGTACGTTTCCGTGATTACAGCGTCGAGTTTGCTGACCACGTCCCGTAGCACCCCGCAGTGAAGAACTACGACCTTAGCAACGTCAAGATGCTCACGAGCGGCGCCGCCCCGCTCAGCGCCGAGCTCACGAACCAAGTCGCGCGCATCCTCAAGAACAGTGGGATCGGCCAGGGCTACGGCATGACCGAGACGTGCACCACCTTCTCCTTCCCGCAGCTCGACACGCGCGTCGGAACGCCTGGCTCTGCCGGGCGGCTGATCCCCGGTACTGCGTGCCGCATCCTGAAGCCCGACGGGACGTGGGGTGGGATCGGGGACCAGGGCCAGCTCGTTGTGAGCGGCCCGAGCATGGCGCTCGGGTACCTGGACAACCCGGAGGCGACCGCGGAGACGTTCAAGGACGGTTGGGTGTACACTGGCGACGAGGGGTACGTGACTGAGAAGAAGGATCTCTTCATCGTCGACCGTATCAAGGTTCGTTCGACTCTTCTCGAATTTTGCCGGCGATTCTTGCTGAGCGGCACCGATCTGTAGGAGCTCATCAAGGTGCGCGGGTTCCAAGTCGCCCCCGCAGAGCTGGAGGGACACCTCCTCGACCACCCGGACATCGCGGACGTCTGCGTCGTCGCCGCCCCGGACGAGTACAGCGGCGAGCTGCCGTTCGCATTCGTCTCGCTGCACGAGGAGGTGCGCAAGCGCGTCGCGCAGGACCCGAAGGAGGAGGAGCGCGTCAAGCAGAGCATCTTCAAGGTCCGTCTTCGTCCTCCCCTCCCCTCTTCTGTCCACCTGAAAGGCTGACCTGGTGTAACGCGTATAGCACGTGTCGGACCACAAGACGCAGTACAAGTGGCTCGCGGGCATCGAGTTCATCGACATCGTCCCGAAGAACCCGAGCGGGAAGCTACTCCGGAGGCTCTTGAGGGATAGATTGAGGGAGGGGTTGGCGGCGGGCAGGATCAAGCTGGTGCAGCCGGACGCGAAGAAGGGCCGGGCGAAGTTGTGAGCTGAGCACGACACACATGCGGATTCGGATACGGATTACATGCTTTAAGTTGTGAGTCATCCTGCTGCAAGTGGTTGCGCTGGATTTTGGCTGACGTCTTGCGACCGCAAGGACCTGGCGGTAGATGGTTTGGATTGCTGTACTGCATGGATGGAGGGATGCTTGATTACATCGTTTCTATCCTCGCGCAAGTGGCGCCCTGGCTCTGCAGCCCGATGGTCAATTCAACACAGTATACATGTGTGGATCAACCCGGTAAGCCACTAATCCTATTCATCTCAAAACCAAATGACGTTCGCAGAACCCGGGAGTTCGGGAGTCGAGTGTTTCCGCAGAATCGTCGGCCTCAAGAAGCAGTCCCCGCTACGCCGCACCTCTACGGTCAGGGCGGGTCAAACTTTTGTAGTGCCCGCAACATTTTGCGGCTGCGTCAATCTCTCGGAATGTCGTAACTGCTCTCACGAGCCTCGACGCCTCGCGCACGTCAGCGCATACGACGCCTGACAGATTTCGTCACATTGACCTCAGAGTTCACATAGCCCTGTCGGGGTATTTCTGCACGGCCGGCGTGTCGCCCGGTCCGCATCTTGTAGGGCGTGACCCCGTCCGAGTGAGCGCAGCTCAATAGGGAGCTTCTCGCGCTTGCCGCCGCACATAAGTACGGCAGCACTAGTGTCGTGTCCAACAGTCCCGCGCTCACCCGACGGCTTTCAAGTCGTCAGTGTGTCGCCCGCTATTCTTGCTATCATGACTGTCGGTGAGATTCACGGCGCCGGGGGCCCCATGCCTCCGGTACAGGACGACTTGACGATCGAGCAATTCATCCTGGATGGACAGCATCCAACGCGTCCGCAGTGGTACGGGCAGCGGCCTGTGCTTATTGAGGAGGCGACCGGGAGGGAAATCGGGTCAGACGAGGTCAGTCCATGAGGAGTGGTTTGAGTGAAGTAATGGGATGCTGACGTCGATTGGCTTGTTCCTAGTTACGCGCTCGCATACACGGTTTGGCCAACGCGCTCAAGATTAACTGGAACATAGGTTGGTGGCTAGTCACAATTTGAGGCGTTTGCTGAGGATGTGCTGTACTTGTCAAGGATACGACGATGTCGGTGAGTGTTGGGTCGCGACGTCGTTAGTGTTAGGCTTGCCACTTGGCTCACTAGTCTTGCACCAGTGTGCATCTTCAGTCCGAACCACGTCGGTAAGCGGTGGAGCATACACATTCCTAAGTATGTAGTTGCTCAAACAAAGTACTTGGAGATTACGTTGTCGCTCTATGGTAGGTCGTCGTGGACCCAACCAGCCTAGAAAATTGCTTGCATTGCTGAGGATCATCTCTTAGGGCCGTGCAAAAGCTCGGCGGAATTGTCTCGTAAGTTCCCAGTCAGGGACACGTCTTCATCTGCGCTTAACACTGTCGATTTCTATAGTACTTCGAACCCTATGTATACCGCAGAGGAGCTGACGTACCAGCTGCGACTGGTCAAGGCTCGCTTGCTCATCGCGCACCCCTCAATGCTGCCCGTCGCTCTCGAGGGAGCGCAGGCCGTTGGGATCCCTTCTGATCATATCGTGCTGTTCGAGCCCGTTGCAGGCTCGCCATACAGCAACATTCAGGACCTCGTCAAATTCGGGCTGGGGCAGGTGCAGCAATTCACGCCGCTGCACCTGGGACCGGGCGAGGCGAGGACAAAGCTCGCGTTACTCCTCTTGTCGAGCGGTACTACTGGGAAACCTAAGGTCAGTACTTCAGCCACCTTCGAAGTCGCTCTGCCAGAGCGTATTGATCTGAAAACGTTCATCAACTGCAGGCCGTCATGATCCCGCACTACAGCATCAACGTCAACGTCGTGCAGATCGCGCAGTACCTGCGACTGAATGACGAGACTGTACCGATGGAACGCAAGCTCTATAGACCGGGAAGTGTCTCCTTGGCCAGTACGTCACCTTGCGCCCTGCCTCGTCGGAATTTGATGTTGACACAAGGATTCAGTTCTCCCATTCCACCGTAAGCTAGCGTCTCTGAATGGGCATCGTGTCTTGACGATACTTGCACAGATGCGTATGGGATGCATAAAATACTCTTTGGGAGCATATTCTTTGGCGTAACTCGTCGTCACTCGTTAGGATGATTGCCCGCGCTGATTACATTTGGTGCATGTCAGAGCACTGTTGTCGTATCTCCAAAATTCACGCTCGAGCGGACACTGCAAAGCATTCGTCGGTATAGAGTCACCCATCTTTGGTGCGTTTCCCTGCCATGGACACGAGGTCCGCTGAACTCACTCAGGTTTTAGTGTTGTACCTCCTCAGGTTCTTCTGCTGTGCAAGGTATGCGTCCGTGTCTTCCACCACGATCAACTGAAGCTCGGTCTTACCCTCACCTAGAGTGCTATTGTGAAGGACTACGACCTGAGCTCGGTCTACTTCCTCCAATGTGGCGGCGCCCCGCTCACTGCCGAGCTTCAGGAAAGCCTCGTGCGCATCCTCCCTGACTGCACTATTGGCCAAGGATACGGTTCGTCGCCTTCGAGTCGTCTTCATTCCAGCGACGGCTACCACCTATGACCATCTTGCAGGCATGACCGAAACCGCCACTGGGATCACATTCTGTCAACGCGACCGAAGAGTCGGCAAGCCGGGTAGTGCGGGCGTATTTCTTCCCGGTATTGTCGCGCGACTCGTGAAGACGGACGGATCGCTTGCTGGATACAACGAGCCCGGAGAGCTACACCTGCGCACCCCGTCTGCGTCCCTTGGATACCTGAATAATCCGACTGCGTGAGTCTTCCGTGCCATCGAGTGCACCGGCAGCCGGGCCTTCTAACTAAGTGTCGAACGATAGCACCGCAGAGACCTTCGTCGATGGGTACATACGTCCCTCTTGTGCTCACATAGCCTGTACCGAAAGTCATGATTACCAACTCACAGGTGGATTCGGACGGGAGACGAAGTGATGATGAACGAGCAGAAGGAAGTCTTCGTCGTTGACCGCATCAAGGAGCTCATCAAGGTGCGCGGCTTCCAAGTCGCCCCGTCCGAGCTCGAAGGCCACCTGCTCGACCATCCGGACGTTGCCGACGTCTGCGTCGTCGGGATCCCGGACGAATACAGCGGGGAGCTCCCGTTTGCCTTCGTGGTCCTCTCGCCCAGCGCACAGGAGCGTGCACATGGCAATCCGGAGGAGATGTCGAGGACGAGACAAGCGATCATGAAGGTGAGCTGACACTCAACTGCTTCCATCTTTCGAGTCCAAGAGATCCATGCTGACTGTGAACCAGCACGTCTCGGACCACAAGACGGCCTATAAGCGGCTGGCTGGCGTACACTTTGTCAACGTAGTGCCCAAGAACGCGAGCGGAAAGCTCCTGCGACGCGTGCTGCGCGAGCAGGCGAAGGAGATGCTCAGGCTTGGTCAGCTGCAACTCGCTGTCAAGTCCAAGCTCTAGTGCTACTACAGTCGCTGAGGTTGGGAAGGGCGGACTCGGAGTGCAGTCGATGGCTACGTTCTTTCTTCTCATCGGTGGCCAAGTCATACCTTGACACCGGCACGTCATGGTCAAACAGGCAACTCTGTTACACATACTACACTCGAGATCGCATGCATATGGTGCGCATTACTTGCGGTCTGTCTCGATCTGTGCAAGCCCGCTCAAAGGATCAGGGAGCGTTTCGTGATGATTCATGTGTCGGGTGACCTAAGTGAGCTCGTCAACACGATTTTGTTATCGCCGGACGCTCCCTTCCACCCATAAGCTGTGATCTCATGCCTCGTTCCACCTTCACGGGCCAGTCCTCGCAGTGGCTCTCATCATACACGTGCAGTTCCGCCGCACTCAACCGAGGGAACCTTGCTCAACACGCCGTGTACGAAGCGAGCACCCGATCCAGCATATATGGGCGATGAACGTCTCAAACGAGAGAGGTCGCATAGCTGCAAGACCGTTTTATTCTGCAATTTCAGCGTGAGTCGGGCACAAATAGATGGAGCGCAAATTGCATTCACAATCAAGGCTAACAGATGCATCGTATCATATGACATTGCATCAGTAAGTTTCGTCGAGCCCCATGCTCCGGTGGTGGCTCGAGCGAGCTGATCGACATGTAAGTACTACCAAGCTCAAGCTGAAACTCCATAGCTAGGAGGTTTACCAAGTAGCGAGCGGCGCCACGATCTCGCGGCTCGAACCACCTCCACAGGCTCATCCCAATCAATATAATCGTCCATCATCCTGACGTGCCAGTGCAATTCCGCGGTCTTCAACGAGGGAACCCGCTCCAAAAGGCCCTGTACGAAGCGAGTCCTTTCCTCGACATGGTACGACGGCACTCTCTCGCCATCAGTGTACAGCTCTAATGTCCAGTGGATGACCAATGTGTCCAGCGGCAGCCATCGCAGGGACACAAGGACGCTTTCCTGCGTGAGTTTCGCATCAGTCCGGACGACAAACTTTCAACGAAATGTACTCACAAGCAACCCCGACAGCGGAGCAGCTCGGTGTTGCATGCTCCATATAGTCCTTGAAGACGTTGTGTGGAGTTCGAGACATCGAATGCTTGTAGCGGCAGACTGTGTGCTCAACATCGAGGCAAGCGCACGTGCATCCTCCTCTCCTCCTGATAGAACCTCGGCCTTCTTTGGATCCGGCACAGTGAGCGAGAGATGAAGCGGACGCATGTCTCTCAACAACGTCGATAGCAAGGACTCTGCTTGACGAGCCCAGCGAGCCTTCAGGCGTAGACATGGCACGGGGTGGCGAAGTCCCAAATTGTAGACATCGCCAGCATCCCCCAGGATCTCTTGAAGAAGCGGCCAAGTATGGCTGAGGCCCATATTATTGCAGCGAAGGTCGAGGTCGGCCAGAAACCGGGCTTCCCGCCATACTGATTCGAGGACTTGCCTCGACACTATCGAGAGGTGCGTCAAAGCGGGAAATGCGGCGGCGTATCGAGGAGTGGATGGCGACAGGATGCCTTCGATGCTGAACTTCCGTAACTTGGGAAAGACCGGGTACGGAGTGTTGGAATGTGTATGGCTCCAGTTCACAGCGCAATCGAGTTCTTCCAGGGAGGACGTCATCCCCGACAGCGCTTCGACGGGGTCCGGCTTCGGATCTCGAGGGTATAGAATGCCAGTTAGCCGGACACTCCGGAGACGCGAACGCATGTTGCGGAGCATTGCGCAAGTTAGCTGTCCGGCGTTGAGTGCAACGAGCTGCTCGATTCCCTCAAGTGCGGCGAAGGCATCGGCCAGTTTTGGATGGTTTTCGACGGGATTCTCTGCGTCATTAAGATTAAGTCGCTGGAGGTTGATCATACCTCTAATACACAAGTGGAGATCCTCGGATTGCCAAAGCAACTGAATGTCAAGGTCACGGACGTAGGGCAAACGGCGACCATTGTCGACGGAGATGAACCGGATGACGGACTCCAGATCGGTGCCCTCTCCAAACACCACGGGGTCGCTGAGAAACGATCTTGCAGCCTCGTCGTGAAGACTGCGGCTGACACTCATCAGGGCACACAGGGTGCTGCTGTCACAGTGTCGTAGCACTTCAAGCAAGATATCGTAGTGCAGGAGAGGAGCCATGTCATGCGGTTTGCTGAACTACTGACTGGGTTCTCATGTATCAGTTTCATTTCACAACAAGTACAAGTACTCACAGTTTGGTGACGTTCGTAACAAGATCAGACCCCCCCCCCCCCTGACGGTCAGCTTTGAAGTGAGGGCGCTAGCCGGACTTTGCCGACGGACTGCAGAACCCTCAGCGCTTCTCAACCTCTCAGACTCCCAAACAACTCCGACTATGAGGCGGTATACTCTGGCTTGTCACTGCTTAGCCACTGCTGCGAAGCTCATGTGCAGTCAGTCGGAGGGCGGTATAAATTGAAGTTAGGTAAGTATCCCTGTGCGGACTGGCGAGTCGTGCCGGTACATGTTTCCCTTCGCGATGTCGTCTCCATGAGGCTAAATTCCCAAAGTATGTTCCAGAGCACCCATGTACATGTATTCTTCGACCTCTCTGTCGTAGGCCGGTACCCAGTGTGCAGCATATCACCCGGGCCGTGCTCCCGCCCGCTCGCGACCCTCCGGCCTCCAGCAGAAGTGCGCTCGTGACTGTTCGTTCGTCGGAATCAACACGGGCTGGAGGTAGGATGACAAACAAGTCTTTTCGTCCGCCATGTCGGCGTCCAATCCGGCTCGTATGGGGGCGGGGAGTCTCTGAGGACGAAGCCGACGCATCACAGTCAGCAAGCGTTCATACGTGCAACGTAACAGGCTGAGACAACGACGAAGGAGTTCGGACAACGTACAGACGCTGATAGTCGTCGTCCCAATCGACGCGCTCCGCCTGTGTCCCCGGGTAGCGTGACGGGAGGAACCGCACCCAGCGATGTTGTCCTTCGTGGTGGCATGCGTCGAAGTAGAGCAGGTATAGTGCTTCAAATGCCGGACACCCCCCAAGGCGCTCCATGCTCTCAAGGAGCGCGCTGCCGTACTGCACCAGCGCCGTGGAAGAAGGCCACCGGAAGTATTCCTGGTCATCGTCATCGTATTGGGTCCCAGGCCAGTCCGGGTCGAGAGCCGTGGTGTCCTTGCGGGTGTAGTCCAGGTTGAGATGGACGGTGCGCAGTGTCTTCACTGATGCCAGTAATTCCGAGACGCGGTCCTATATGGGCCACTCATCAGCACAATCGTCGGGAACTTCAACAGCCATGATACTCACGAATCGGAGTGCGACAGAGCCGCAAGACGCGCGGTACTGGTGCAACTCGAGTGTCTGCAGGTGAGGATACGCAGAGGTGACATGGGCGAGGAGCTCTTCCTCGAGGTCGTCTGCTTCGTAAACTAGCTCGAGGTGCTCTAGGCGTGGCATCGACATGCGGGAAAGAATCCGCAAGCACTCGCACGACGACAGGATTGGCATCGCCATCCCGTCCATTTCGTACATGTGCGTGGTCAACGCTCCGGTATAATGGCGGGGGTAGTCGCGAAGAGAGAGGTGTCTCAATGATGGTCCTGCGGCCGAAAAGATGGCGTCGTCCGGGTTTGGGTAGGCGATGGTGAGACGCTTCAGACCGTGCATGTCGGTTAGTCGCAGCCTATGCTTCTCGAGAACCATCGGCCGAGGGCAAGTCGCGAGCTGAGTCACTTGTATGGATATGGATCGCGGACAACTCATAGAACCAACGAGCGATGCAGTGGAGGAAGCTTGTGAAGCATGTGAGTAACGGCCAGTCAGCGTCAGGTCTCTGAGGCGTGGCCAGGACAGCTCCACCAAACGGGCGAAAGGAGCGACGTCTATGGGAAACGATAGTGACTCCGCCGACATATGCATCCCAAGAATGACGGGACCCAAATGACTGGCCTCGACGGCGTCCTCCTTGCAGAGGTCGTACCGCTCGAAGCCAGCGCGTGTTGTTTTCCAAGGATAGGAGGTGTACGAGAGTCGTTCGAGTGCATTCGGATATGGCATATCGGATGGCCACGGCGGGGTACGATATGCCAATGAGTTACATTCCGAGTTCCAGTCCGAATCCTCTAGCGGGAACGACAGAGAGACAATGCGAGGGTGTCGTAGGCACTGTTCGATGACGGAGAACGGGACGCCTGCCTTCGCACGCTGGAAGGTGATTGCGCGCAGCCTTGGAAGGTGCTCTATTTCTTCCGCAAGACACAACGGATCAGGCACCCCGATGTACACGAGATGTCTACTCGGGAGTGTCAGATTTTCCAGGCTGTGGACTGACACGCATGGTTACCGGATATAAGGCCAAAGCCCTGGTGGTGGTATGCGAGCCTCACTAGAAAAGGAAACGACGGAGCAGGTGGAAAAGGCGAGTGGCATGCAGATGAGCCGGAGTCGTCGAGAACAGGAGGCAAGATTGATGAGGGATGGTCGGTACAAGAGGCATTGGGAGGCGATGGAAAACACCACATCCTCGACGAGCGTGTCGATGCTAGGGAAACAATTACGATCGAAGTTGTATGGTTCGAGCAATTGCATTGAGACTGATACTGACCTAAGCCGCGACGTTGACTGCTGCATGGGGAAGGGGAAGAAATGGCCGTAAGTACTAATAGGTCTCCTGTCTACCAACCTGTTCATGATGATCGGAGCCTCGGATAAGACCGATAAGCATTCGCTACTTACCTGGCCTTTCGGATGTTGAACAAGCATCGCCCCTCCGGGCACACCTGGCCACATCAGGAAAACCCTCCTTTGGGAATGTTGCAATATTACGTCGATATACTGGGAAATATGGCGTTATATGGCGTCATGTTGGCGGTATGGCCCGGTAGAGTCTGCATATAGCTTGGATATAGTGAGAGACTGTACACCAAAACGGGCGGCGAAACGGAGTCAAGGAAGCGAGAAGGGAGGTGGGAGTTCAGGGTCGGGGTCGAAGTTGAACTTGAGGTCATCAACTTGTAGTGACTAGATGGCCACTATCCACTAAGGAGGGAAATCTAGTATACATTGAAGTATGTGCGCTCGTCTTTGTAAGGGTTCACGAGGAAGGTATTACAACGATCAAGAACATTCTCGCTCGTCCATTCAAGGGGGACTCGGCCGCCCCACTTTGGGAGTAGATGGATGCTACGCTGAAGGGCTGAGACCGGGATGACGGATGCGAGAGGGCCGCCGTCTTGGCTTACAGCCTTCTTGACCTTGTAGAGCCGTGAGTCGCGCTCTGGTCTCGACGTGAACTTCGTATACCACTCAACGTAGGCTAGATGCCGGGGAGGGAGCTCGTCTGGGGGCAGCGAGGGGAAGAGCATCTTCAATGCCTTTTCAGGCAGCGTGAATACTACGTGGACCCGTGCAGCACGCATACCTGACCATACAGAAGGTGGCAATATCAGCGGTGCACGCAGGAGAGACGATTCTGGAGCCGAAACTCACCCTTCAGACCGCGTCGGCCTAGCTGAGCAGCACCAACATCATTCTCGCTGTCATCTTGTCGGATACGGACTAGGGCGGTGTCAAAACGCGCAGGAATGATGATCTCACCAGAGCCGTGTGTGCTGCGCGGATGCACATGGACGGAGTCGAGGGTGTCCTTGCCATAGACATCATTATTGCAGAATTTGATGCGGTGGTAGATGGGGAGCAAGTCAATGGGCAGCCGGAAGTTTCGAAGACGAGCCTCAAGTTGATTAGCAGTGAGGTCGGGGTCATTGTGAAGTAGGACGAAGCGACCAAGAGCCGCCATGAAAAAGGTGGCACCGTAGCCAGAATGGGACTTGATCTCAGATAGCGGCACCGCTCTCCGAGTGGGATGTAGCGTCATCTTGACGTGCAGAGGGCAGGAGAGGTCGGGAGGCTCCCAAAGAACAGGCTGGTGCGCAGACAGCGTTGCAGGGCCGATGGACACTTGTTGACAACGCCAGAGAATGTAGTTGGCGTGCTGCATGATCTTCTCCCGACGTTCGAGCCATTTTGTCATCTGAGGGTACTCGTCTCGACGATTTGTTGCCCGATACGCCTCCTTTGTGAAGTCGATATGCAGTCGCTCCGTAGCCTCCGTATTGTAGTTGTCCGTGGTGCCAAACAGCTTGATGAAGCGGACGTAATGTGTTAGGAAGTGGAGCTTCGGTATGTTGAAGCCATCGCGAACTCCAAGCTCCACAAAGACATCACGGTCGTCGTGGAAAGCGACCAAGGCGTCTGACAGGGCCGTGAGGGTATGCGTCGAATGGATGGGGTACTGTGCGAGGTAGAGGAAGTCCAAAAGGGCGCGTGTCGCACGTACGAGCCGTGCTGCAACGCCGCGTCCCCCGGGGACAGGAAGATCGACGACTACTCCAAGAATGAATCGACTGATCTGTTTGTGCTCAGCACCGCTGATGCGCGAGAGCTTCGTGATTCCCTTCCAGAATATCCGTACCCCATGGCTAGGCGGAAGACGGGCGACCCGGGCGTCGATCTCTGCTTCTCCACAAGCCTCTTTCAGCCAGCCAACCAGATGTTTGAAGACTCCCTGATACAGCTGGTGCAGCACGTCCGGGGTGATGGACTGGTAGATGTCGGCATACGGGAGGTTCAACCAGAACGGGTGCTGGAGAGGTTTCACGTTGGCTGCTAGGCACTTCTTTGTGAAGTCTTGAGCATGTGGATTGCGAAGCGCATCATCGACCGCATCAGCGTCGCGGTATAAGTACTCGCTGGGAAAGTCTTCGAGCTCGTCGTGGGGACAGTGGCAGACAGGACAGTCGCCGGTGTACGCTCCAGAGACGAGGCACTGCTCCGGATAATCCCCGACGTACACCGCGAGGATGGGGTGACAGCGTCGCCAGACTCCGTCGCCGGTCATCATTTCGACACCTTTGCGACCAGCCTCTTCGAGCGGCTGCAGAACGAGTTTCATACAAGCGTGGAAGAGATTGCCGAGGACTCGCCGTCGAGATGCTTTGTTTTTGATGTGCTCGAGACGAGTGGTGGGGAGATAGGCCAGGAGGATCTGCCCTTGACGTCCAGGCTTACGACGGATTGACTTCGGAAGGTTGCCAATGGTCATATAGACAGGGTACGCCGACTTGTTACGGAAGAGGGTAATCTGGGTTTTGTCGGAGGATAGGATAATGGGGACGATCGTCCCTCCCGGTGTACGTGCTTCAACAAGTTTCTGAGAGAGTTTTTGAGTACACGGGGCGCATGACATGAGAGTTACGACGAACCTGGGTATCCCACCACCATTTTCCGGTATGCAAGTCGTGAAACAGACGGATCGTCTCGTCGGCGTCGGCGTAATGGCGTTCTGGGATGAAACAGAGGTACCGGGCGTGCTCCGGGTCACCCAAAAGAGCCTTGATGCACTCCAAGATGTCGCGAGCAAAGACGTCGAACTTCTCGCCCAGGACAATGGCTTCATGGCGCACAAATGCGGGACGACGCAGAGGCAGAGAGTTGTCAATGATGGTGTTCAATTCATTCGTATTCTTGTATGACAACCCTAATGCTTCGACGATCTGCACAATAGTCGAGGACGCATGTCAATCATCGATCGCCAATGCGAACTGCACAGAATATACGTACTCCCGGAATTTTCAGAAGATCGGAGAACGCGGTCGAGCTCAGTCCCCGTAATTTTGCCCACTGAGCTAACTCCCAGTCGAGTTGCGAGGCGAATGGAGCATATGCATTATTGGTGCTCCCAGGGATAGTACGTGCGTAGTCTGCGTATGCCGACATCCGGACCGTGGGTTCTGAGATGACTTCACCCGCCCGACCTTTGTACCTGCGAACGCGAATGGGAGGCTCGTGCAGTTCCTCGTGAACCTCAGCGTCGACCCCTCCTGGGCCAGGGGGGGGTTGCTCATCGATGTCTTCTTCATCCTCCACCCATGGTTGCCGATAGGGCTGGGGACTAGCAGGCGGGGAGCCTCTCAGGATGAGGTCTTCTTCTTCCTCTCCCGAAATGTCACGCCCTCCCGATGCATCCCCACCTCCTCGCGACTCCAGGGCGTCCCGGCCCACGGCCTCCTCTCCAGGATCATCCTCTTCTTCTTCGTCCTCCTCCGCAACCAACTGCACATTATCTGCATGTCGCTCCACCCGAGGAACCTCTTCGGGCTCTACCGGCTCGGGCGCGTCGAATCCGGGGAAGTCTGCATTGCCATAGTCGCTGGGTGGGCCAAAGAAATCCCCTTCGAAGTCTTGACGCAGCTCATTCTCCACGTCCTCGTTGACGGGAGATGGCTCAGATCGAGGAGTGGCCATGGACGGAGAACGTTCACGGTCGGGATCTGCTTCATTGGAATCGCCGTCATTTGAGGCAGAGGAGGAGCGTCGGCATGATAGAGACCGATCAGCATGGCGAGGGCGGTCGTGACGGACAGGACGTCGGATAGACAGACGAAGTTGAGAGGCAGCCTGAACACAGCCTGAAGCAGTAGCCTTTTCGAGGTGCTGAACTAGGTCGGCTTGTCGGGCTGAAGCGTATCCGCAGGAGGGACAGGAGAACGGCATGGTAGTCACCTCAAGTGAGCTTCAGTGTAGTGTGGCAGCAGCTTACGGTGGATGTCCGGGGAAAGTCCGAGTGCTGGTCACCGTGACGGAGTGTCTCAGAGTGCGAAATCACCTGGTATAAGTAGCCGTTAAGTAGTAAGCACAACGATCATCACCGCGATATCTCGGAGGTCACAACACCGTTTGTCACGCCTGACGACGACTTGCTTGCGTGGCACAAGTCTTTTCTCTCGCGCACTACTCACTCTCTTTCATGTTTATCCTGCTTGCGCATTTGTGACGTCCCGACCCGGATAGCGACTCGGACGCCGTCCTGGACTCACCGCTTCCTGTACAATTTGCTAGTCAACTCGCTCAGCTCTTATAGTCTCAACGTCTCAAGGGCTATCGGCCACTCACCAGACATGGTCCGCACCGCTACCGAGGTCGGAGACGATGGCTTCCCCGACAGTTCCCTCCGTCGACGAGCCAAGGTCCGCCCGGACAAGGGTTCCGAACCCGGTGCAGAAGAAGGGGCGAGTCGCTCAAGCTGCCACGACGGTTCAGCGGAGGACAGGCGCACTCGACGTGAGGACATCCATCATCATTCTTGTGAGTTGCCACAGCTGACAAGCCTCACGCCCAGTCTCGCGAAGCACAAAGGAGGTCGTTTATAAGAATCCTCGTAAGTGCCACCGTACAGCGAGGCTCAGTGGGCATACACTGGCCACACGAACTGACATACAACTACATATCAATTAGCCTGGGGCGCAAGCAGTCACAAGATGGGTTCCTCTCACCCGACTACATATCCTGAAGGGGCAACTTCTACGAAGCGCGGGACTCAGGCTGTCGGACAGAACAGTACTAGTCGAGGCAAAAAGACTCAGGCTAATCAAGACCAAGGTACGGGTCAGCATAATCGTATAATCCACGTAGCTGCTCACTTACTGTTGTCTTTAGAAACCCCCATGGACGTCGACGAAGTACAGGTCAACACAAGTGCCGCTAAACGCAAGCGCGCTGAGTCGGCGGCGGGGCCTGTAGAGCCTGACCATCAGAATGGTAGGTCATCCGAGTCGCAAGACCTACCACCCTCCACTAAGTAGTAGCAGCCCAGGTGTCGCTGAAGGAGAAGAAGAAGAGGTTAAGGGCGAGTGGTGAGAGGGCAACATCAGACACGGACAAGGTTTCGGCGCAAGCACGGCCGCCCGCCAAACCTGGTAAGCCCGACTTCTCTTCCCACTGTCACATCTCCGGCATCTCTCACGACACTGTTATACTCTCACCACGACGCTATCATACATACGTCGTCGACTCTGCTACCTGTCTGGCATCTACTTTACACAGCTCGTCGCACCTATGCTGCTGCCAAGATCGACGAGAACGCACCATCGTCCGATGAGGAGCCTGAACCGCCCCGCGCATTACCACCCAGTACGTTCTCGAGTGGATAGACATCTTGGTGCTTGTTTATTGACCTCATACCGTGCAGAGCTCGCGCGCAAGGTGCACCTCACCCATCGAGAGGACGACTCGGATCACCGTCAATTGCTCAACGATGACGGCGAGGACACGCGAGAGGTAGCTCAGGCTGGCACTGAGGAGAGCGGCGGCGAAGAGGTTGAACCGCGGGATGGGGATGATACTCCAATCAATGTGAACATGGAGGTACGTCTTCCATATCTGGATGTATGGTCTGTGGCACCGATCGCCTTTGTAGGCTGTTACTACCTTTCCAAATCCCTCGAAGAACGCCAGCAAACCCGCAGAGGACAATGAGAGCGGTGATGAGGATGGCGCTGAGGTTCCAAGGCGTGGTCATCGGGCTCCCAGTGCCTCGCATCGCCGTGCACGCAGCGTATCATCTAACGACGAAGACGTCTTCAGTGCCGCGGTCAAGAGCGACGATCCCGGTCGCAAAGTCCCCAAGGCAGCCAAGAAGCAGGTATGTCCATACTCATCACATATAGCTGTCTTTCTCATGTTGTGTAGCGTGGATCGTCCCGCCGGGAGCAAAAGCTGAAGGAGGAGGTACGTCCCGCTCTGTCGACTCAATCAATACATCCCCATGACACTACATCGGTCAAGCTCCCCCTGCTGTCGGCGCCCAAGAAGATGACGTCGAAGGCGAAGTCTAAGCGCCTTGCTGTCGACGACGACGGCGAGGATCTTCCCTGGTTTGCGCACACTGACATTACAGATGCACTCGTGGCTACGAGCAAAACATCCTGGACCATCAGCCTCACGCTGCTCAATTCAGTTATGGCTGAAGTTGTTCGAGAGGCCCTGCGGCTCGGCGCCATCGCACTGGAGATCGGGGCTCCGGATATGACGCTCGAGACCATGAATGCACTCTTGCCATACACACCCTTCCAGCCCAAAGGTCTCAATCAATATGGTATCGACGCTCTGATTTCGGCGGCGGAGAGACTGGGGTATGGGTCTCGCCATGACGTTGCACATCGCTTGGAGGCCGGCTCGACTGCGATGTACATACACCCCCCTGCAAGCTACGTACGTACCCTGATCTTGCAGCATGTGCTTGCTCACAAGTCACCATTCTCCAGGTTGGTGGACGTCTGCGATCTTACCGAGGGTCGATCAAGACAGCCGCTTTACAAGTTGTGCCTGGAGCCCTCCGTCTCCCCGATGGGCCAGACAACACGCGCGACCGAACTGGTGACGAGCTCAGGAGTCTCGCAACTGATGTCAACTTCCTGTTCCCCATGAACTCTCGCACTGTACGTCCGTCATCGCGTACACGTACCCACAAGTATTCTAACTATCCAACAGGGTGATTTCGATGATTCGAAGCCTTTCTCAGGCGCCGGCATCAAGGAGATCATCAAGGCCGCGTTCTTCGTCGACAAGCAGTGGTACAATGTTGGTTTGTCGAACCTCCGCTTGTTCCGGGCGACAGAGAACTTCCCAGCCGACGAACCAGAAGTCACGCCCGTCATGCTCGCCTTGGCGGCCACCGCGGTGAGTTTGACCATCCTTCAGATACATCTTGGCTGACGACACTTGTCTGTACACAGTTGGAGGCCACCTTGAGGGACATGACGAACTCAGGCGAGCAAGATTTCGCTGGCAACTTGTACCACGACTCTTTCAAGGACCACCTGGAGACGGCACTCGATTTCCGGCAGAAGAAGCCGTCGAACTACCACAAGCTTACTCATGACTTGCTCGTCTACGCGTCGTAAGTAGCTCCGAACTCTATCAATGTAGTGCATGCTCACAACTGTGTCTCTTCGTCATTACAGCAATGGACGTGTACACCCTGGTGCATCTGCGAGTGCCAGTAGCGGCCGTCCCCGTCGCGCAAGGATAAATTGGGATGCCATCCAGGAGCCCGATGCATAACCCAGTCGTCTGCGTTTCTATACCCTGTAAGTATGACCTTGTCTACGTCGTCTTCAGCTCACCCTCTCGCCCGTACGTCTACGCTACATTACCTCCTCGTAACAGCTGTACCTTGACTGCTTATTTCTGCACTACTCTACCTTTCCTCTCACGAGTCATAGTCTTCTCATGTCACTGTCCATCACTCGCTCGGCTGCTTAGTATAGCTCTGAACTCCTTGCTAATGTCAATTGTGCTGCCTCTGTTACTATGTGTACCAGTGTGATCAAGTACCCAAACCTGAGCCCAAAGACGTCTATCAGAGTGTCAATATATCGGTGAGATGTGCCGACATATTGACGCTATTCCCAAGGGGGACCTTCAGATACATATCATACTGTGAACATAGCCCAACATCCATCATACTGGCGACATTTGGGCAAATCTCGCGCATATTTCTGCGTAATATCGCAACATCTGGGAGGAGGGCTTTCCCTGATGCACTGGGTTTGTCCGGCTATCCAGAAGAATAAGGTCATTCTCTGCAGCTGTAAACGAGTCGGGCGGGCTTCGCCCGCCCTCGTCCACCACTTCAGTCTCAGACTCGCAGCTCGCAGTTCCGATCTTGAGTCCCTGTTCACGCGGCGCACGAGAGCGGGCCTCTGCTCCGCCCTCGGAGTCGTTGGATCATGCTGAAGACGCGGCGATCATTAACGTTGTTCCCCTCTGCACACCATTGGCAAGAAGAAAGTAACGCTCTCTGGTGTTCCCGATCCCTTGCTTGCAGTCTAATATTGTGTACTTGTGCTCCGTGCGATTGAATCCAAGATTTTAGGGCAGCGAGAACGACGTGAACGCGAGAAACAATGGTCGTTTCGAGTGACCTGAAACACAGAAGCTGCTGCCACGTGGGATTTCCCACCCCATTTTGATGCGAGCTTTGTCGAGTACAGACCTGTCTCACTTTCAGTGGCCAGGAATAATTATGGCACCGAACTGCGACGTTTCAACGATGCATTTGAACTGGCATTCACAGCGTTAATTTCATCCAATCAACCATACGCAGACCGCGCAGAGTCCCAATCTCACTGCTAAAAGACCATCGCGACCCCACATATGATACCCAACCCGACGAACAACGCCGCCTCCGCGCGCGCGCCGATCGCCGCATTCTTCCCACCGCCGCCGCTGCCGCCCGGGGCCGTCGACGACGCGGTCGGGGACTCGATGACCTTCGTGCCGTTCGCGTAGTTGATGCCCGGGTCCACGCCCCACGGGTTCGCCTGCCCCTGCGCGGTGAGGTTGGCGGGCGCCGGGAGCGACGCGGCGGTCAGCGACGTGTTGAGGCCCTGTGCGGCGAAGACGCCCTGGCCGCCCGCGCCGACCGCGGAGGTGTTGGGCGCGGTGAAGGGGGTGTAGAACTGCACGTTGAGGGGCCCGGGGATCGTGCCGGTGATGTTCAACAGTGCTGTGGGGGGCGTGGCGGGTGAGACGGACGTAAGTATGTGATACTGCGCGGGTGAGAGGGGGAAGACGGGGGAAGGGAGACGTACGGATGCTCGACGAGTTGCCAGAGATGCCGTTGTTCTTCCATCCGGTGGCATTGGCGACGAACTCGAAGACGTTGTTCAGCGTCGCGTTCGTGTCCCCGCGGCCGAGCGACTGGAGGCCCCAGTTCGCCTCCACGCTGGAGAGCGCCGAGTAGTGGGTGTAGAACGTCGAGTCGGTGGTGCCGCGCAGCTTCTCGGGGACTCCTCCCCCAAGCACAAGGGTGTAGATCCGGTTGTTGATCGTGTAGGCTGGGTATGGGTATCAGCACACTGTTGGTGGAACGGCGATGTGGACGCTTGCTCACTTTCGTTTTCATCGAAGGTCAGCAGGATGATGGTGCGGTTGTTGTTGAACTTCGTCTCGTTGAGGAGCGGGATCAGCCAGAAGTTGAGCCAGTCGCCAACGAAGTCAATGGTGGTGTCGTGGCCCTGAACGTGGCATTAGCCCTAGTTGGGATCAAGGAAGACGGGATTCGTCAGGGACGTACATCATTGACAAGGTTTGGAGTGATGAAGTTCCATTGGGGAATGACATCAGCCTTCACATCGTTGGCGAAGTCGTTGACTGGCGGACGAACATGAGCGCCGCGATCTCCCGCTCGAGAGGTACAGGCACAGGAACAGGCTGGGGATCACTCACAGTTGCGCACGCGGAGAGCGCGGTCAGTGACATTCGTGACCGAGTCGAAGATGATGAGGCCGTTGTGCTTGCGCACGTAGTAGGTATACGTCCCGTTTCCGGCTATCGCGCGATGTTAGCACGTTCGGGAAACCGCTAGAGACATGACACGCACTCAAGTAGTCCTTTTCCGTGAAGTTGAAGCCCTGCAACCGGAGTCAGTACATCGCAGCCGCAGTGAGCAGCAAGTGACCCACAGTGAACCCATCATAAGGCATGTTCTCCTGGTCTGCGCTCACAAGGGTTGAGCATGTTGTCCACAGTAGGCCGAATATGATACTCACAACTAGCCCATGATATGTTCTTCGCCTCGAGCAGGTCAACAACACTCGAGATGTTTTGAGGAATATGGTCTGGAGTGGACTCGTGAATGCACTAACCATGCAGAATGAACACGACTCACAGAAGTCGTCATCAGCAGAGCCGAAGAAGTCACCGCCGACAGCAGCGATGTAGTTGGGTTCCGACGGGTGCGTCAGAGCATAAAACGAATCCAAGAGGATGCCCTGCTTGCTGAGGCTTTGGAATACCGGGGACGACGCGGCGGTCGCGACTGCATCGGTCGAGCGTGAGACTTCGCTGCCCGGGGTCGCTCGCAGGCAATACGATCGGGATCGCACTCACAGTCGGTGTTCTCGATCCAGATCTGGATGAAGCGGTCGAAGGACTTCCCCTGCACGACCGGACCATTCGAAATCGTCCCGTTCGTCTGGCCCGTGTAGTTCGCGGACGAGGACTCGGGCGACGCCGCTGGAGGCACGAAGCTCTGGGCGATGGCGGCGTAGGCCGTGCTCGCGGACGCGACGACGGACCCGACGAGGAGCAACGAGCGCATCGTCGTGTGGCGGACGTGAGAGTGGGGGTCCCGGAGAGACTCGCGGGCCCTCGCATGCAGGCACGGTCCGCGTTATAAGCTGGGCGCACTCACGCCCGTTCGTCCTGCACGATCTATGTGCACGCCTTCCCTCCGATGTACCGAGAATTCGACTGATGGTGCCCTGGCTGGGGGCAGTTCATTGGATCTAGAGTGCATCGCTGAGCATGGGAAACGACTAGAGCAGACGCGTTCGGGCGGACGTCCAGGGGTGCAGTCGGGTGGCTGATGGTGGACGTCCAACGTACGCTCTTCATAGGTGGAAGAACCTCGCACGTCCGAACCTTAGCATGAGGATTCCTCTTCTTGCGGTAGTAGGGACGAACGTGCGTCGTAGTGATGCGGCGAGTTCGGGCCTGTGGTCACCAGCGTGGGTGCCTGTTCCAACTTTAGCTGCTCACGCGCCTGCTGCAATGTGGTTGCGCGACATCGCGGCACGAAGGGGACATATTGGAGTTGAGAGTTCGTTCAGGTGTGGTTGAGCTGTGTGTGTATTCGTGACGACAGGTAGTAGGGGTAAGTTCAGATCCACCACCAGCGGCGTACAAACGTAGTGCGAGTGGACGAACTTCTACTGAATGTGCGCTCAGCCAAACTCGAGGAGGTCGACATTGTTCTTACTAGCTAACCGCAGTCACGGTGAGCAGGAGGAACTCATTGCGAGCCTACTACGCCGCCGCCGCGACCGACGCGGCGCTGGCAGACTCCTGGCGACGACGCAGCCGGTCCCATATCGCGAATGAGAAAACGACCGCATCGACCATGTGGACCACGTCTGGCCGGAGGTCGATGACCATCCTGCGCTTGGAGACGAATCCGGATGTACCCTGCCGTTTGCGTCGCGCCGTAGCCACGACCCGCTTTGTGTGACGATCTACCAGCTTGAATCGCAGGCTGGCGTTAGATGCAAGAAGGGCGGCATACGGAGTGGCACTGACCTCGAAGGAGTGCCGCCAGAGCTTCTTCTTCCAGGTGTAGAATCGTCCATCGGGAGCGAGGAGCTCGCGAGAGCTGTGACTGCATGTTTTAGCAGGGATCACCAGCAACCAGGGGCTACATGAATAACCCACCTCGACCAGCCCTTCGTGGGCATCCACTCGGACAACCGCCTACTCTGTCCGCGGAATGTGACCTTGTCAGACTTCCAGGAGCGACGCTGGTAAACCCCGACAGTGTTGCCCTGCTGGTCGTACATCGTTATCCTGCGCTTGCGAAAACCGGGCGTCGTGATCTGGAACAGCAGTGCACCATTGGCGGCGTCCACCACGGACGAGTTGGAGGGTTTCTTGCCCAGGAAGACGACGCGCATCATGAATCGTGCCGGAACAGACTCGAAACTTGCATCTTTAAAAGCAGGTCGGAGAGGGTGCGGCACAGTCGCAGAGGTGCACTGTGCACTGTGCAGTGCTCCTGCTGCGACTTCAGGTGACATCCGCAGTACCGCTTCAAGGTGGGCGTGAAGGAAAAGCGACAGTCTGTGAGCTCTGCGGTGGGCAAGACTTCCCGACGGGAGAAAATGTCGTCGTCGACACGACTGCGAGTACTGCCCATACATGACACAATCTTGCACTTAGCACAGCGGATCGCTCGCGGGGAACGCATTCGAGAACTTACAGGTTACACGACCAACAACGAAGCTTCGAAGGCTTGAGGGCTGGGTACTGGAGCACACGAGGATATGATGCCGGCAAGTAGTACATTGCAATACAAGTGACATGCATGAGTTCGTGTTGTTACAGTGCCTCACAGCTGCCCCGACGTCGTGACCTGGTCGAGACGCCACACTCCTCGGACTTGAGGCGCGCAGCACTAAGGCGATGCGACTGAGATGTCATGACCCTCCCGACGTTGAAGAGTATGGCATAGACTGCTCATGACGCGCCTCCGCATGGAGTGGCATGGCATCCCTATTTTGCAAGCCTAGTAGCCGAGTGGGCGATTACTCTGCAAAACAAGTGTCGTGTGAGAGGAATGCGGGAAAAAGACGACGGGTAAAGTACGCACTGGAGCGAGCCCGCATCTTTCTGCGTTTGCGACGGAGTCTGCGAGACCTCTTTTTCTTCCACTTCTCTCTCATCCTGCACGACGACGATTAGTTCTGCGAGACCAACGGCAACGGCGATAGCGACATACTTGGTTCGTGACGGAGTGGACTGCGGATCTCAGCGGCGCGGGCGCGTGGATATGGCGGGGTGTGGCAACTGTACAGTTCTGCTGACGTAAGTTCCCACGGCGGGTGATTGACCTCAAGCCCAGCGCCTGGCTCACTTCGTCTCTTGCCAGCTCTTTTGTCGCAATGTCGAAGAAGTCGAAACGACCCCAAGTCCCCACCGCCCTCCATGCTGAGCTGACCGAGTACTCTTCGCTTCTGCGCGCTCTCCGGACCAGCGCGACGGCCGACCTCGCTACGCATCTTACCCAAGGTTCACGCTCTTCCCCTGCACCGTCAGACGATGTGTCGTTAGTCGACTGCGACGAACGCGAAGAGCACGCGACGGAGGAACCTCCTCCCACCGAGCACTTCTCCTCAGAAGTCGGCTCGTCGCGTCCTACCAGTCCAGTCCTCAGTCGAGTGCCTGGCAAGGGTAAGCAGAGAGACACTTGGACGCGATGGCCGCTCCTCGCTGGCGACGTGCATGTTCCGGAGTGGAGCCTGCCCGACGAAGTCAGACATATCGCCGAGTGTGTGTTGGCATCCCCCAAAGGTCAGGTTCCTCTTCATCATCGCGATGTCGGTACTACCTTGCCTGGCCCCGGCGAGTCTTCCTCCACGCCGAATTTGCCCTCGACATCCGACGAAGCAGACGACGCGATAGCGCTCTCCGAGTCGTCTCTTGGTCTGCAGGCACTCACCGCCGATGCCGCCGCGTTCTTAGCTCGGGTGTTGGCTCTCGTCTCTGCGCATGTCCCGGCCGCCGAGAAGAGCATGCAGAATCGCGTACGTCCTATTTCCTGGGAGACGGTTGTTGATGTTGCTTGTGCCCATGGCGTGGTCACTCCGAGGTGAGTCAGTTGCGCGTCATACCTTCGACGGGTCACTGACGTCTATCTTACAGCATCGCACGTACCGTGCATGAGCGGATGTCGCGCATATATCCTCCCAGCCAGCCACATGGTAAGCATATCCTGAAGGTCGATATGGATCTGGTCTGATTGACTTCTAGGCATCCACCGTGCTGAGCATCTGCTCGCTTCGAACGAACCTTTGGCGAAGATCCTCGGCAAACACGACGACGACCTTCTGGCTGTGCCTGTTTTGCCCTCGGAGGTAGTTCAGCCAGTCAAACGTACGTGATCTTACATGAGACTTCCTCATACCTACTCATGTTGTTCCCAGGCAAACGCGGACCGTATAAGAAGCGCAATGCCTCCTCTGAGGTCGATGTGGAATCCCCCAAACGCATGCGCTCCGAAGAAGGCTAGCCTGTCGGTGCATATAGCCCGGTCTCATCCCCAGCTAAGCACCAACATCTTGCAACGCATCGCGGCGTGGTCTATGCTCGTGGAATATCATATCAAAGCGAGCCATGTATCTAGCGACGACTCCAAGCGGAGGTCGTGTGTCCAAACAGTGAGTGTCATTCTCGTGCCTGCGTACTTGCCACCCTTGTACTTTTCGTATGATGTTTGAGGCATTTGGCTTTAGCAAGGGTCTCCTTGCGTTGCAGAAACCTATCTCAGCTACCTTCGGGCGGTCTGCTTTGGCAGGCTAGCCCGCTTTATCTGACTCTTCCCTCTTGTGTTTTGGATGTTGTGCGAATGATTGCTGACGACGTCGTCCACAGTCTTGCCCTGCACGATCCTTGACCGTGCGTGTACTGGATGTCCTCAGGTGAACATATGATCCTGTAACACGTTACGACTCGAGATCGCGATTCGCGTGTAGCGCCCTCCCTCTTGTATAGTTCGCCTGTCATGTACACATCCTGTAGTAGTGACAGTGCAATGGGAGTTGGCTCTTTAAGTTATGCGCGCGGTCGACGATCGCTGTTCGCAACTGTACGCATGTATCGTACGTACGTACGCCTTCTCGCTCGGTCTTGAAGCTGAATTAGCCTCCTCTATGTGTTTCAAGGCCGAGCTAGTGTGTGCTTCACATTGAAGGGACCCTGGACGATTGTAGACTCGGACTTCCCCGATGCACAGCACATCAAGAGAAGGAACGGACGTTCTACAGTACGTGAGGCTGTACTCTGACATTCAGTGTATATAGTTCGTCTGCATTGTATGGGGGGCATCTCACGGTCCCACAGATGTATCATCCTCACCGACGGCGTCCTGCAGCGGCTGGAGAACGGGAGGCCTTCTCGATCTGGAACAGTTCAGAGGCATGGGCGGCATGCGCGAAGGCGCTGCGGGATTACGACGAGGATATGATCCAGGATTGGAAGGAGGAGATTGACACGCTCCTGGTATTTGTGAGCTGTCCACCGCCCTCCGTGCTGCGGCGCCCACTGACTGGTCAATGGCCCCCCGCGGATCCTAACAGGCAGGCCTGTTCTCTGCTGTGCTGACCGCATTCAACATCGAGGCGTACCAGCTTCTCCAGCAGCAACCGGAGGACTCCGTGACCGCCATCCTGACACAAATCTCGGCGCAGCTGAACAGTTTCACGGTCAACCAGAACTTTGTCAACTCCACGAGCCCTGCAGATGCTGCTCGCCTTCCGGCGTTCAAACCCACGGCGTTTGCGGTGCGGCTGAATACGATGTGGTTCTCGAGCCTGGTCTGTAGTCTGCTTTCAGCGTCGCTCGGGCTTCTCGTGAAGCAGTGGCTGCGCGAGTACCTGGCCGGCTCCTCCAATATCTCTCGCGAAAGCATTCGCATCCGACAGTACCGGTATGAAGGCCTGCGCAGGTGGTGCGTCCCCGAGATCATCATGTGCCTGCCCATCCTCCTGCAAGCCTCGTTGCTGCTCTTCTTCATCGGGCTCCTCGACCTCCTATGGACGCTGCACCCCGTCGTCGCGATAGTGGCCACTGCAATCGTCTCGGTCTCCATGCTGTTCGTGACCACGGCCAGCTTCCTTCCTCCGTTCTTCCCCAGCTGCCCATACAAGTCCCCGCAAGCATGGGTCGTCTGCATCGCCGCGCAGTCCACCAAGCGCTCCGTAGGTGCGCTCGCATCGCGGTACTACGCGAGCCTGTACCACCCCTCCACTGCGCCCGCCCAGCCGCAGCCGCATGGCGCAGCGACGCCGGATCCATTCGCGAGCAGGCTCGACCTGGCAACGCAAATCCCGTCGCGCCTCTCCGAGATCATGCACGCCTGGCTGCACCGCCTCTCCCTCGTGCGGACGTACTCCACCTGGAAGGAGCGCGAGAAGCTCCTCACGGAGACCGGGCGGACGGCTGCGGCGCTCGACGACGCGACGCTCGCGGGGGCGGACGATGCGTTCCTGCATGCCGTCGTGCGCCCGTGTCTGCGCGACATCGCGCCGCGCGCGGCCCTCCGCTGCGTGGATCGGATCCTCCTACGCCGGGCGCCGAGAGTGCTGAACGGTATGCCCTACTGGGAGCTCGCGCGGAGCCTGGATGCGGGGCATGGGGACTCGGGCACCTTGACCCTTATGCACCTGCTCCTGGACGTTCTGCACAGGCTGAACGCGGCCCGGAAGTGCGAGGGACAACTTGATGAGGACGCCGACGAGGAGGTCGGGGACGAGAAGGACGACGCGCGTCGGCGGGTGCTCATGACGATGCACCGGCTCGTGCGCGCGATCCCCGCGCCAGCGAAGCCAAACGCGACTCCGGCTGAATCAGGCTCTGAGACGCAGACGTCTGCGCTGCTCCGCAGGGTGTTTGAAGTGCTCGCAGGGACGCTGGACACGGAGGTTGGCCGCACGACACCAGAGCGCTTCGTCCGCGAACGGTCCGTCAACCTGATGCTCAAGTTGTTCCCGCGCTTCCAGGCTGTGGGTCCCAACTGTGCGTGCTTTCTGTATGCTTCATCTCACCGGGGGAGACACTGAGCGTCAGTTCCTCGCAGGTATCACCGCGTTCTGCGCGTATAGCCAGCAGACGCGGTTGGAGAACGCGCCGTATCTCTTCGTCAGGGCTTCTAACATGGTCATCCGCGCCTCAGCGGTTCTCGCACGGAAGTCTAGCAGGTCGCCGTCCGTGGGTGATCCGGCCAGAGACGGAGGGACGACTCCCTTGGCTTATTTCCTGGATGGCGAGGAGAAGAAGGAATATATGTCGCGTGCAAACTCTGACATGACGTTGTACGCGGAGCCGGCCGCGACAGACGATGTACGGGGCAACGACTCGCCAGATCCCCACAATGAGTACACCTCCGTCCGACCCGCAGTCCTGAAGGTGCTAGAGGACCTCGAGGGCTTCCTGTCAATGCCAGTGTCCCGTTCTGCAGAGTGTCGCCCGACGACCGCGATGCTCGCCGAATGCGCACAGGCAGTGCTCGGACTGGCGAGTCGAGACAAGCAAGCAATCTCTACAGGGCTCGTCGTTGCACTGAGCGACATGGTCGGCATCGGAACGTCGGCAGGAGCGCGCGCGGATGTGGACTCGGAGTATGGACGCGGCCGACATGACAGCTACCGAGATACCCAGAGGGAGGACCATGACGTCCAGGTCGGGCGACAGGCTGTGCGGTTGTTGAGGCGTATGTACGGGATGCGGACATGTGATGTCGACTTCTGGAGGTAGTTTATGCGGGATCTTGGTTACCTTGAGACGGTCGTGTCCGTGTATGATACTGCCAGTACGGTCCCTTGTACTCAATTTAGATCCCCAAGTTATCGTATACCTGGGCCTGTTGGTCGATCTCGTTTTGCCGCTTGAATGCTCCGGAAGAGATGTTGAGATGTGGTGTATCCCGCCACCATCCGCAAGTCGGCTTCTGACGCCTGTGATCCATAACAACGCGAGACAGCCTGTCGAGTATGACAACTCCTGAGGTTCCCAAGTGCATGGGTACTTTTGTCGGATTACTGTGCAACGGGAGAGAAGGGCGCTCGCTGATCATCGACACTGTAGCGGGGCTTGACACCGTCCGGTCAGAAACCACGCGGACCGACGTCCGGTGTGAGAGACTCCGAATCCCGAGAGGCACGCCATATGCGCATAAATCTGGATCAGTGAGACCTCTGCCTCGTATGTAGGCGATAGTGCGGTATGACCATATGATGAGGCGAAAGCACGGTCACATGCCGCAGGAGCATTCGCAGTCTGCGTTTGAACTGCAGAGTCAAACATTGTTGTTGCCGCAGTCGCCTCGGAATCGCGTCGCTCTTAGACGCAGTATGATATCACGCCACCACCAAGTCCCTGACGTCGCCTGCAGCTGCGGTGTCACACCCGCGCGAACATACAGGTACCCCGAGGCGTGGATGGCGTGCCAGACCCAGGTTCTGTCCCTGGTCTTTCCCTGGTACTGGTCATAGGTTCCCCTACTAGTATCTGGCGCTCACCACTCAAAAGGCACTGTGACTGGGCGGCGAGGACCCTGTACGGCGGCGAGGATCGTCGACCACGTAAGGGGTAGCGCTGGGTAGCGGGGAACAGGAATGGAATGCATCCTTTCCTAACTTAGAGCCTGCTTCATGGGGAGAAGCAGATCGGCCAATTGTCTGGTGGCCAGGAAGCAGGAGAATCATTATTAGAAGCATGACCGAGGGAGAGGACGGGGTTTGGGCGGTGTTGCCTGACATGGGCTGTGCGCATCCACCGTTTCGTTGCCCATCGCTATGCAAAACGTGCAGGCATGTGGCTCTACTCATTAAAGACTGGGGTTGGAGCTCGACTTAACCAGCGAGAAGTACAGGCAAAGATGATCGAGGTTCTTACTTGCTCCTTCTGTGGCTGTGCAGCTGCCTAAGATGGTGATGGGTGGTTTGGTATGGTGACGTCGTGAACATCGGGGGGTCAGCTCAGAGCGGCAGCAGTACCGCACTGCATGTCATCAGCCATTGAGGATGAAGGAAGAAAATCGACAGAACGCACAAGGATGCGCACGTACCACAGTTGACGGCCAGACCGGTGCTCCGGTACAGCTAACACTGATGGGATCAATGTCGGGCTCGTAAGTGTACAGTTCGTCGCAGTGGGCGATGCACGGTGAGCTGCACACGCGCCTTGCACCAGGGCATCCAAGCGCTGTATCGTGAGCCATCCAGAGTTAATCAGGAGATACGATAAAGATGGTCTACGGAGCATCAAGGACTGGTCGGAGACGATACAAAGCTATACGAAGGCACCGGCTCTTGGACTTGGAGTGCAGTCCGCGTACCTCCCGCGAGGTCTTCTCGGATCGGCCCAAGCTGAGCCTAGCTGCAGATCCCCGTGGTAATATGCAGAGGGCCAATCAGAGGGCGCTCTTGGTGTTACGTTGTCGCGGAGAGCGATACTGAACATCACCATCGGGTTGTTCGGCACATGGGTGCCGGACACTGCCCGTCCAATCCACACATCGCCGCCTTGGCGCATCAAGGTAGAAGTTTGGAGCACTGGCCGTCGGGCGCGGTAGCGACAGCTCCCGCAGGTTTGCATTGGAACGCAGGACTTCTCGGGTGGACGCGGGCGCAGTGAGAGCGTTGCATCGTTCGCAGAAGAAGCACAAGTATAGCACATGGACGACAGTACAGACTCCAGAGACGGTGGCTCAGTTGGTGGGGGCCTGGGCAACTGGTACGCGGACTTGGATTTCGAGGTGCTGCCCGACCCAAGTGGGTCTGCTGGCATCTTCTGCGCCATGTCATCTATCCTTCGTCAAACGTGGAAGGATGCCTAAGATCCTGTGAGCAGAATATCGCGCTCGTGTCGGGGGGACGGATGGTCGTTTGTGAGAAGAAGGGCGGGATGCCGTACAGCCCCCGGAAAAGGCAGGGGCAGCAGGG
>WJSG01009434.1:0-14488 GCA_016618145.1 Sanghuangporus lonicericola | reverse complement strand
GGTGGTGGTGGAAGGAAGAGAAGCGCTACGGGCCAATACAGGCTCGATAACATTTGTGTTACTGGGTCGATACACAGCCACACTTCAAGACTCAATACGGGGTGTTGACTGCATATGACTATTGTTCTTACTATTACTAATCGACTAATCAGCGAAACAAGCATAACCGTCTCTTCTTCCCCGTACTTACCTTCGGGACCTTCAAGCTTCACGTTCCTACGACCGGCAGTTATTGAGGTTGGCCACGACAGGAAACTCCTAGGCTCACTTTTCAGCTATGAGTCCCTCAGAAATATTGTACTTCAGGCTGTGCGACCCTGCCCCCCTCACGAACCACAAGCATACTTATTCCTAGCCCGTCGAATCGTGAATCCGGCTTTGAGATGTAGACAAAGGTCTCAAGAGTCAACAGCAGCTTTCGTCACGACTTTGTCCACCTATGACTACCGCAAGCTGCCTTCACTTTCGTCCGACCAACGTGTATCTGGGTTGTAAACTCAGATATCTAAGTCGAGCATCAAGCAATATTTGGCTGAAGACGCGTGGGTTCTACGCCGCGGCGACCGTCCGGGCCTTGAGAGCAACTCGACGAAACGACATATGACAGTTTGTCGTTTGGACAGGTGAAGTCTTAGATTGAAAACCTGAAAGACGAGTACTAACACTCGGGGCTCTCCACAGCCACCACCTTCAACTTGGTCACTGGACTCCCAACCCCACCACACTACCTACCCGGGCAGTAGGATTTCGACCGAAGGCCAGCCTTATCCGTTCTAATTCACCATTCGACCACCAACTTCGGCGCCGTTCAAAAGCTCCTCGCGAAGGCCCGTCGGGAAGGCAAGAATCATCAGCATGTACGGCAAGGCCTGCCTGGTTGACTACGACGACTTCATGAACCGATACATTCCACCCCCTCCCGGCAAGAAAGAACCAAAGAGCCTCTCCTCTTGGACGACGAAGAGCCCCATCAAACCAGAGAACTCCAGAGACACTGGGGTGAGCGATGAATGATCCTCTTTGGTGGTTTGCGGCTGACCGAAATTTTAGGCCGCGAGCATCAACAAATGGCTGAAGGACGCGAACAACGACGACAACAAGGCGGAAGCCGGGTCCGCGCATCCAGACGGCTACACGGTGGTTGTGACAGCCAACAAGGTGGACCCGATCGACGACACTAAGCAGCGTTGTGATCTCTCGCTGTATCCGAAAGCCTGCGGCCCGCAAGACAGGGATGACGGAGCGAACTGGTCGGAGATCGAGGTCCTCTTTGAGTGCAAACCTCACTCCGTTTCCGACGACCCTTTCGACGAGACGCCAGAGAAGTTCGAGCCCATCGCCGAGCGCCGTAAAGAAAACCTCGGCCAGATCATGTCTTACGCCGCCCTCATCTTCACGAAGCAGCATCGCGCCCATCTCTTCAACGTCGTCCTCTTCGGAGAGATGGCACGTATCATTCGTTGGGACCACTCTGGCGTCGTCGTGACGAAGAAGTTCAACTACTTCTCTGAACCCGTCAAGCTCGGGCGGTTCCTGTGGCGCCTCTGCCATCTCTCTGCGACTCAACGCGGCCACGATCCGACCGTGGCCCGGGTACGCTCTCAAACGTTGGATGACGACCTCATGGAGAGACGTGCAGAGGAGGCCATCCACGAGGGTGACCACGAAGTTGGGAAACACGCACGTATCTTGTTCGCGCAGTCAATTGCTAACAAAGGCGACCGTTGCAAGATAACCGTAGGCGGCCGCGACTTCCTCGTCGGCCGCCCGCACTTCGCGTCACCTGAACTCGCTGGCCGGGGCACTCGCTGCTACGTCGCCATCGACTGTGACCACCCGGATGGTCCATTTGTCTACTTGAAAGACGCCTGGCGTGTTGCGCACGACGGCATCGAGCGCGAAGGCGATGTTTTGGCGTTATTGAACGACAAGACGCTGCCTGGCGGGAGAGTGGAGGGCGTGCCGACCCTCGTGTGGCATGGCGATGTCGGAGATCAGCAGACGGTCTCCCAGGACGTCTGGAAGGCTCTACATCCAGATCAACACCCCGAGTGTCCGCTGAAGGCGCATCGACACTATCGCATTGTCGTGGAGGAGGTCTGCCTCCCCATGAGCTGTTTCAAGGACGCTGCGGAACTTGTCTATCTCATCTACCTTTGTATCAAGGGTAAGGGTTTTGGCACACGTTGCTTAAGGCTGTAGTCTGATCGCTTCCTTTCAGCACATGGGCAGGCCTACAAGAAGGGTGTGATTCACCGGGATGTCAGTGCAGGCAACGTGCTCATCTACATTCGTGAAAGTGTAGTGGATGGGCAGCTGGTGCAGGAGCGCGTAGGAATCCTCACAGACTGGGAGTTGTCAAAGCGTACGGATGCGCCGGAAACAGCTCGACAACCTGACCGCACCGTGAGTACCCACTTTCAGCATGTGTGACTGCTCGGCTCATCTAGGCGTCCTATCATAGGGAACTTGGAAGTTCATGTCCGCTTATACGCTCGACCACCTCAATGAAGCCATCTGCATTCCGGACGAAATTGAGGGTTTCTTCCACGTCCTCTTGTTTTACGCCATCCGCTATCTCCGCCACAACATCTATGACGTGGGCGATTTCATGCACACGTACTTCGATGGCTTTGAGATGGCGAATGGCGAGTACTACTGTGGTCAGAAGAAGCGGACCGCCATGAATCACGGCGTCATCCGTGTTGCGGGTTCTGGACGGCTTACATTCACTGTTCCTCCGGGCTTCACTTCTCCTGCCATTACAGGTTCACCCCCTCGCGAGACGCACATCCTCAACGATTTGATCGCCAGTCTCCTTCAACTTTTCCGCGCTCGCTATACTCTCCATGAACTATCAAAACCCGCACCACCTCTACGCGACGCTGGGATCCACCCCAACCAGGCTTCTGCTCACACATCTACGCACCGGGGCCGATTCGCTGGCATGCGGCAGGACCTCGCAGTGCTGCAAGGGGCCACTTTGGCCGGTACAGCCCGATTGCAGCATGCGCGACCTAAGGTGACGCCTGAGGAGCGGGCACAACTGGGGATTCTGGCTGCACAGCTGCACAACCACAAGGAGATTGAGTACCTGTACGCCTCGTTCTTTGTGGACGACATTCTACAGCAGTGGCCCCTGCAGGATGCCGTGCCAGATCAACTGCCCAAGGACTACTGTCCAAAGGACGACGCCCATGAGGCCACTAGTGCCACCTCCCGACCCGTGGCCGGCTCAAAGCGTACGGTAACCGAGGACGAGGACGACCGCGCGCAGCAGGAGCCGAAACGTCCTGCACGTGTCACTCGCTCTTCTGGTTACCCGCGGCTTGATTGATCATTGAACCGCACGTCGATTGTCTTTGGTGCAGGGGTCCGGGGCACGCAGTCATGACTCAACATTTGACGTCGATAGCCGTATTCCGGCGACACAGTCACGGCGGGAAGGGAGTCCGCCCAATTTACGTTCGTGCTCTCATGATGAAGGTACTTAGCTCTGTCGAACTGCGTATACAATCACCACTTCGTTTGACAATACTTAACTCAACATTGATACACAAGTGGGCCTACTTATCAGCAAGTTACTTAGCCTGGGGTTGGCTAACTGAACTGAGCGCAGCTAAGCGCTCAAAGGCCACACAAGCACAAACGCTGCCACGCGATATGACGACAGTATGTACTAGGCGGGGTTCGTGGGGACCTGTTGGGACTGTTCACCAGCACTCCACGACCCTTCACGCGCACGACGTACCCCTCGTATACCCAGAAGTCGTCAAGATGGCTCCGTTTCTCTTGGATGTTTCAAAAGCACAGGTTGCATACGATAGTGCGTGTTCAGTCTCGGGCTCCTGCCATTCACCCGACGTCAAGGTTTACAATCAAGCTCATTGACGTTACGCGTTAGCTGCACGGAAGTGGTTCGCTCTAGTCCCACCTTTCTTCCTGCCACCAACCCTGTTCATCGATGCGCCGTTCGGACGCTTCGCATCTCTTAAGAAGAGCATATTTACGGTTGACGGTGAGTCCCAATATTTCTCATGCCATTGAGCCGCTCGGACTCACTCGCACGCGCAGGTATTCGTTCATGGATCTTCATGGAGCTCGTGTCCTTCGGGACCTTCATCTACACGTACACGCACTCGCCGCTAAGCCCCAAGGCTGTCGGGTCTGCTCCACCTCTCACGCTCACGCACCCGCCCACGTTCCTCGCCTCTCTCTTCCTCACGCACTACCTAAATCGCGCCATCATCTCGCCCCTGCGCACGCCTTCCCGCTCCAGCTCGCACCTGTCCGTTGTGCTCTCCGCCGTCGTCTTCAACACGCTCAACGGCTCACTCATGGGGTCGTACCTCTCTTCCCCCGCCGCGCAGACTTACCTCGCGGGGGCGTTCCAGCGCCCGCTCTTCTGGTTTGGAGTCGCGCTCTGGGCGGTCGGGTTCGCGGGCAACATCTACCACGATGAGATTCTGCTCAACCTCCGGCGCAGCGCCAAGGCGAAGGGCAAGGACAAGGCCGACGACAACAACGGCAAGGACAAGAGCAAAGGCGAGCACTACGCCATCCCCCATGGCGCCCTCTACCGCTTCATCTCGTACCCCAACTACTTCTGCGAGTGGGCTGAGTGGCTGGGGTTCGCCCTCGCCGCGGCGCCCGCACCCTCGTTCGCGTCTGTCGCGGCGTTCACTGCGACTGTCAGCCCACCGTGGATCTTCTTCTACAACGAGTTGTGGCTCATGCTCCCGCGGGCTTACAAGGGGCACAAGTGGTACCACAGCCGCTTCCCCGACTACCCCAAGGAGCGTAAGGCCGTCATACCCTTCGTGTTGTAGACGTTCGCTGTACCTCGGACATGCAAAGGATATGTAGAGGATTGTCGGACATACAGTCGGTCCCATGTATGTATGTACGACGTGGCAGATCTTTGTATGTCATATGCGTTTGACTTCGCGCAACTTGGACCTATGTAGTACAACTGTCACATTCGTGAGGTCAGAGCTTGGGAGAGCAAACTACGGAAGACAACGCGCTGCGAGTTTCGCTCAGGGAAAGGCGCATTTCTTTTCGGTACTTACTCTAGCCACGTGGCAACGGTGCCGAACAAGGACCCGACGAACGCGCCTCAGAGCAGCTCAAAGCTCAAGTTCTCGTAGAGTCTTTCTTCTCGTCCGTGAAGCCTTCTGCGTCCGCTCCGCGGATATAGAATACGTCATGGAAGAGAAAAAGAACCCTTCCGAGGAAGGGTTCCCCCGGCCGGAGGAGGAGTTTAACCTCCGCACAACAGTGCAGAGGCCCGCGACGAACTTGGACTCGTCGCGAGTGGCGAGAAACAGCATAAGCTGCTTCCGCCCGGCAGGGGGTTGATCACGCCCACCCGCTTTCCACGGCCGTCGTCGTCGTCGTCGGTCGAGTCGAGTCGAGTCGAGTCGTAGCGGCGCCGTTTGCGTGTGGACCTGCTAATCAAATCAAACGCAACCACTGCCGCAACACAACGCGCAAGAACAAGACTCAAAAATCACCATAGATGTCACTATATGCGCGTGACAGAAGATCGTTAGGGTCTGACGGATGAGAGCACTGCAGAGCGACGAGCAGACCTGCCACACGAGCCACGTCCATTCGGGCCTGCTCTGGAGCCTTCGTAGGGCGCATATAGCCACACTCGCCTTGCGCATACAGTCGCCCTCGCCTTGCGCTGCTTATCTATACGAGGTCAGCGCAGCGACGAAACGAGTCCATGAGCACCCCCTCGGGGCAGCTCGACTGCGCAGGGGCGTCCCCCCTTGCAGTCGAGGACGTACCGACCCTAGCCTGAGGATCCGGAGGTTTTGTGCGTACCCGGGTGCGCGTTGTCGTCGTCCATCGTCCAACGAGGGTGGTGGTGGTCCTAAGGCAAGGGTGGGGAAGATATCGCATCGCACGGCGATGGCTTTTATACCGTGTCGGGAGTCGGGACAACTCTTGTTCGGGTCCGAAGACCACTGTCCCTGCCCGATGTGGTGCACCAACGTCACCGTCGGGCGCCCCTCCCCTCTCGCGGCGAGCTTGTACCAGTGTCCGGACGCCGCCTATGTAGCAGCTGAGGTTGTGGGTGACTGTACATATGCGGGTTCTGTTCGTCGGGGAATACTGCCTCCAATATTGTGTCGCAAGGTGTGGTCATGCCATGGTCTGAGATCTGAGATACTCTGCAAGATCCACACACGAAAAGGTGTTGTTGTCCAAGTGTGCAAATTCTCCCGTCCACCGTCCGTGCGACCACGCTTGCGTCGGCGTAATGTAATAGACAGCACTGCGTTGCAGGAACCGTGCGGCCTAAGCAGAAGCCAGGTGTCGGTGAACCGCCAGTCGAAGGGGTCGTGTAATGCATGGCGCATACCAGAGCTGAAGCGTTGCCGTCGTCGTCCGCCTTTCTAGCGATCCATCCTACAAATTGCAGTGTCGTCCGCACTTGGTCGAGAGGCCCGATGCTGTTGTTGTGAGTGTCGCTGTCAACTCAGGCTCAGATGACACCACCTATCAAGTCGGGGCGAGCTTGTCTTCCATGTGACCTCGATATGTCGGAAAGACGTCCCGTCGACGACAGAAAGCCACGAGTCGGTCACAGCAAATTTTGTGCCCTGCGTTGAGGTGCCAAGCAGGAAAGACAGAGTGGCGAACGCAGGGGCATGAGACCTGAGGAGTGACTGCAGTTGTAAGTTGGTCGTGTCTGCACCGAGTTTGAGCGGTTAACCCAAGGCGTGTTGTCTGTCACTCGAAATTTGAACAAGCATCACTGATGACGGTGAACCGTGAAGCGGTGAACGCCTGTCGTGGTGATCTATAAGACACTGGTCATACAGTGAGTCCGCCCGCCCTCTATTACGTCGAGTGCATAGAACATTCCGGTATGATAGGCGTAGCAATCGTTCTATGTCATAGCAAAGACATCGGGGTCTCCTGAACGATGGTGACACATAAGACCACGCAACATCTGACGTCTTAAGCGACTTACCTCATATCCCAGAAACCCTTGCCTGGCCAGCCTTCATCTCTGCCCGCCATAGCGCGCCTTGCGCCCGAGATCAAAGGGGATGTACTTGTACTTGATCATGTGTCTGTAGAGCAGAAGTTATATGAGCCGCTTGTTTGCTGAGCACGGCCTTTGCAACGTACTGTATTTGCCTGCGCATGGTGAGGGCGAAGAGGACAAAGAAGTACACGACGAGGATGGGCCAGTACACCGGTACGTCGAACATCTCGAAGAAAGTCGCCAAGACGGCGAAAACTGTGGCACGCGTCGCGGACAGCCTGTGCCTCGCCGTCAGTAAACATTACATACGCACGGAAGGATGTTGACGTACCAGAACTGCCACTCAGGCAGCCGCCTGACGAAGGGGCGGAACTCGTCGTCACGCTGAGAGGGCAGCGGCGAGGTGGCTGTCTCGTCGCCCTCCTCGAGCTCATCGGCAAGCAGGTCATCCTGAAGTGAAGGGTCGAATCTTGGTTGCAGGAACGCGAGGAAGAGGTTCAAGAGGTAGATGGCATGCGCATCTTCGTGGCGAGTATCACGGTCAGTCCCTTTTTCTTCGAAGATAGCGAGCGCACAAGTACGTACAGCACACTACAAGAAAGTTTGTGAGCACATGAACCGCATGACAAAGTACAGGCTAACGCACCGATATACCACTACAGCGCACAGTCCGCAGTCCCGTCAGAATGCCCCCGCACAGCTAGAACCTGATGAGACTCACCCCTTGCGCGAACACGATCCTCAACATAAACAGCGCCAGCAGACCCGCAGTCCCCAGCCACCTATACAGGACAAATGGGGTTACCCTGTCTAGCCATTGCTGGTACTGCCGCTGTCCCTTTGCGTAGTGCGCCATGAGCGGTTGGAACGGCCCAGCTGAGGCGTCCGAGTCAGAGGAGGACATCATTTTCTCGTCGCGCGGGTCGTTCAGGTCGTTCAATGAGTCCGAGTGAGGCTAGGGCCAACAGCAAGGGGTACAGGAGGAAGGAGGAGACAACCTGCGAGGACGTGGACCGTGGAGAACTGCGCGCGACGATGTGCGCTAGCACGGCAGTTGCCGACGGCGCTCGCCCCGCAGTGGCATCCGGCCCGCGGGAACCGTTCACAAGGCTGCGAGCGCACCATCACCTCCTCTCCATCGACGACATCGACGCCGAGTATCGAGCGATGCCAGGAGAAGTAGGCAGCGAAACACTTGCACCAATTGCGCGCAACAAAGGCTTACACACACGATTGTAGAGTGCTATTTCTGGCGGCGCCCCCGGGGCGTCTCCTCCCGAGGCAATCCAGCCTATGAGCTCGCACATCCTCGCTCAATTGCAGATCCATCGCGCACGCCACGCACCTTCAGGCGGCAGCAGTATCCCTGTACCGCCACTTCTAGTCGGCGTACAAGGCCCTCAGGGCAGCGGCAAGACCTACCTCACATCCATCCTCCGAGACACTCTCAAAGCACCGCCACATAACCTCTCCGTTGCGGTGCTCTCGCTCGACGATCTCTACCTCCCACATGATGGATTGGTCGCGGTCGCTCGAGCGCACCCTCATAATGGCCTACTGCAAGGTCGCGGACAGCCCGGCACGCACGATATCGCTCTCGGAACGGAGGTCCTCACCAAACTCAAGCACATTAACGAGTCTCCCTTGAATGGTCCCGGCCTCGAGCTCCCGAGCTTCGACAAGAGCCTGTTTGACGGTGAAGGGGATCGCGCACTTGGGGGAGCGGTTGTACGCCCGCCTGTGGACGTTGTCCTGTTCGAGGGCTGGTGTGTCGGGTTCTACCCAATACCCCGAGATGAGGTCGAGCGACGGTGGACACGACCGCTACCCGGCCTCGAGGAAGGATTTTTGAACAAGAAGGGCTACCGCATAGATGATGTCCTCGACATCAACGAACGCCTCAAGGACTACATCGCTTGGTGGGACCTGTTTGATACATTTATCCAGGTACGTTTCCCATCTCTGGTGTTGTATGTGGTGCTCGTTCGCTGAACCCCAGGTGCGCCGCAGATCAGGCCTCCGGATGACCATCCGTATAATTTCATCTACAAGTGGAGGCTCCAGCAAGAGCACCACATGAAAGCGCGTAATGGTGGGAGAGGCATGTCCGACGAACAGGTGGCGAGGTACGTGACTTTTCTTTTGTCCATGATTATCGTGCTCAGTCCGCAATCAGCTTTGTCGATCGCTATATACCCGGATATGTCTTCTTCGGGAATGGTGTTACGGATGGCTACGAGGAGACTCCTGGAGCACGCAAGTTACCTCCTTGGTCGGGCCGTGCCTTATGCATAGTCATTGGAGAGTACAGGGAACTCATACGCGCAGAAGCATTTTGAATCCGACGTTCGCGTTACGTCCTACCCGCAGGGCATTACTACGGCCTCCGGAGTAAGATTGAGGAGCATGAAGATGTTTCCTCAAAAAATGTTCGGAGGGTCAAAAATTCCCGTTAGCCGGATTGAACGACTGACCTCATCATTTCAGAACCAATGTTCGTACAAGTGATGCGCTCTACCACTGAGCTAAACGGGACATGTTAACTTGGCAGACTGTATTTACTACGATGTACTCGCGATTCGATGTACGGCCTGGCATGTGCATTGTGCGTTGGGACGATCTCAAAGTTTCGGTAAGTATCTTCAACGATTCTCCACCAGAGAGTCCGAGTAGCAGCGGGTAAGTAACGATATTTTCTCAGTTCAGTATGAGTTTGAAGTGCTTATGTCGCCCTGCCGGAGTCGCCACGCTCGGGCGCCTGAGTAGCCATATTCGGGCCGCAGTATCTCGGAATACTCCTTGACTTTAGACTTCCACCTTCCCGCTCTCCGCTTGCTCACGTTCACGTCTGCAGGACGATGCCTCTGATTGAAGTAAGTGAGTTTGACGCGCGTGTCCGATCATAACTCATCAGACTCTCATCATCACGTTTTCGCCACATTTCGCCGTTGGCCAACTCCTGCGACACACTGAACGCTGGGGGATACAGGTCATTGCTAACGATCGTCTCGGGCGCAAAGGTGCGAAGCACGTCTGCTCGTTGTGATTATGTTCTCTGATCAGCGAACGGACTACCTCGCAGTGCGCGTGAAGTGCAGCCCTGAGGACACCGTCGGCGACCTCAAGCGACTCATTGCTGCACAGACCGGTACCGATCACACCAAGATCCAGCTGAAGAAATGGTGCGTTCCTTCACGTGTCATGATCCTGTCGTGCGCACGGTGGGTGGTTGACGTCGCGCTTGATCGTGTAGGTACACGATATACAAGGACCACATCACCCTGGCGGACTATGAGATTCATGATGGGATGAGTCTCGAGATGTACTAGTCTGCCATTCCCCGTTTTGCTTTCGCCATCGCACGCGGTCTGGTGATTCCCGTCCGGGTGTTCAAGCATGGTAGTGATCGTTGTCTGACAATGTTGTACTGGTGATGTATCAATAAAGTTCTCAAGTTCTCTCCAAGAGGGTCGCATGCCGCGCGGACATCCTGGACGTGTCCTTCATCAAGCACAAGTATCTAACCCTTCCACAGCCTACAACTGGACTTGTCGAGTGCCTTCTTGATCTTCGATTCTCTTCGGTTGGGGGAGAGAGCGAGACATGTCGGTGTGTTCTCTGGCTGCTCGATCCAAAGATGATATGGGACTGGAGGATCGCAAGTGTCCAGTAGCTTGGCAAGTTTCTCGATGCTCGCTTGATCGGTAGTCTGGCAGGGCAGTCAGGCTTGTAAATGAAGCGGGTGGCAGGCTGCGGTCACGGCGCGCACCTGCATGACGACCTGCGGATGGTCACCCATGTCAGTATGGGATGTGCGTGTCCCCGGACGACACAGGAGTATCTGACCTTCCGCATATTCTTCAGGTCCTGCAAGTATGTCTGCGTGTCGGGGCGTTCGCGAGTCTCGTGAAGGACCTGTGCAAGTCGCGTCAGTCGCAGAGTACTTCAAAACATATCGCATGAAGGATCACAGCAGACGTTGCGTGAGCTACTTGTGCCATAAGAGGGCCGACGCCCCAACCTGCGGCCTACGTCGAAGAAAGCCGTCAGGACACACCAGATGCGTTGAGAATCGATCAGCAAGAGAAGAGTTCAGTCCGAGGAAACAGACGAACATCGAGGAGGTCACGGCGGACAACTATTTGCATCACAAGCGGCTGCTGCGTTGCGGCTCGATTCTCGTTCTCTGGTCCGGCTTGCTCCATGGTGGGGATTGTTAAATAATGATGGCGAAAGCTTGCGCTAGTCCTGGAGCCGCACTTCGGCTCGGGAAGGAATAGCGATCGCCGGTGTGCGATTTGCACAGCTACGTTAATGCGCGGCAATGTTTGTGCTAGCAGAACGTCGTCCTGGAGGTAATCTCAGTCTAGTACATTGATGAGGCTAGTGAGTCGTCGCGTTCGGGAACGAAATGAGCTGCATACGTGGAATGTTACGTTGTGTGTAGGGTAGGGAACTGATCTTCCAGCTCCGGAGCCTCAGCGGTGTCCGTTTTCAACGTTCAGTCAGCTCTAGGGCATAGGGTTTGACACTGATAGTGACAGAGGAAGAGGCTGGAAGAGGAGGAAGAGGGCCCTCCTCGACCGGATTCGGACTTGAACGCGGTGACGTCACGCGTCGAACTATATACCGCGAAGGTCGGCGCTTTCGCGTTGCTCTTCGACGGCGAATCGACGCGACTGCTTACTCTCGACTATATAAATAGGCGATCGGTTCGCCGCTGTCGCCTTCTCAACCCTCTACCACCACCATCGATGTTCCCTCTCGCAATTGCCCTTCCTGACTTCGCCGGACCCCCACGCTCACGGCCTGGCGCAAGTCCGACTGTCCTCGACTCGTCGTCCTCGCACTTTCGAAACCGGGAGGCGCATGATGGGCCCTGCCAGTGCATGCGCATATATGAGCCGAACCGTTGGGGGAGTCCTTGTTGTGCATGGATTGCACGGGGGAGGGTATATGCTAGGATATGTCGTATGTTTCTCCCTTTCATTCTCACCCGCCGCTCTTCTGCTTGTCTGGATCCGTCAACCCTCCCAATACACTAATGTGTGCATATATGCGCATATACCTGGCGTACTGAAGAAAGCTTCGATGGACAAAACACCGATTGTGACACTGGGATGCTCCGACCATATCGTACAAGCAGGGTACAAGACGCGGTCTTCTTAGACTCTACGCCCGCATACACTTTGATACCGGTGCGTGCCTCGTTTGACCTGTTGCTCCCACTTCCACAACGTTGTGCATGAATCTCATCGCCCGCTAGTGGTACAGGCGTGCCCCGCCCTACGTCGAGTGGTCGGCACGACGCGGACTGGCGTGTATCGAAAGATAACATGACTACTTCTGTCGCGCGACTTCGAGTTTTGCGCTAACGAGGACACGTTGAGTCCGCTCTTCGGTGTATCTTACGCCCGGTATTTGGTTGTACGATTGCACTCACGCGCATCTGCTTTCAGCGGTAAGCAGGAGAGGTTGCGTTATTGGACTGGACGTCCACCTCTGACAGGACGAATCGCCCCAATTGTTGTCTCCTCGACCCGCGATCGCTGATGAGCACTGGATTCCGTACGGGACGCGAAGAAAGGATCCTCCGCTGTTCGGCACATCTACGACAGTCGGACGGCCATACCTGCATCTGGGGCCAGACGGTGCCCGCAACAACACCTCCAAGCTCGCGTGCACCAACATTCCACATACGCCCTGCCGGCCTTACACACTCATGGCGTATGCCTACCGTCCAG
Organism: Sanghuangporus lonicericola; assembly: GCA_016618145.1. Taxonomy (NCBI): domain Eukaryota; kingdom Fungi; phylum Basidiomycota; class Agaricomycetes; order Hymenochaetales; family Hymenochaetaceae; genus Sanghuangporus; species Sanghuangporus lonicericola. Next base: position 1,735 of record WJSG01009434.1, on the reverse strand, counting down.
CGACTGAAGAGCTCCGCCTTGACGATCAGCAGGGCGAAGCGGCAGCGCTATCAGGATCATGCTACGCTATCCCTCAACGTCTAGGTTTCAACACGCTTGTCCCGCTACAGCTTCGGCCATCCCGCTTGCATCACTCTCTTGCCGACGCGGCGGAAGACTATCGTTCCAACAACGTCTCATGTTCGCGTCGCGCACGTCTCTACCTCACGCCCTACGACCTGGCCCGAAAGAAGTCGTCACCTCTACTTCCTTCTACTTCTTGCTACGCTACGCGACGCTCGAATTTCAGTCTGGCGGCTCGTTTGTCGACGGGGATGGCGCTATATCGCGGAGTCAGCGTACAACGTGTCGATAATCCAGTGCACTGGGTCCGTCACGACGATGAAGACTTCCCGAGTGGAACTTTTCGCGGGGTCATAATCAGCTTGTGACCCCTGCTCTCAGCATGGCGAACGTCAAGTCTTCTCCACCTTCGCACTCAAGATCTCATGAGTACTATGGGACGTGCTCTTCCTTTGCTCGGCACCTCTGGGCCCCTCAACCACCACCCTGCTTGACTGCCTTGCTTCATGGCCCCACGAAGGCCAGCGTTGCATTGCTTTCGAGGACGTACATGTGTCTACATCCGACCTTTCGCTGGTGCCTCATGCTGGCCCTTTTGGACTCTGTGGTACGGAATCAACTTGAAGCCTCTGGCGACGAGGACGTGGCAAGTCTTGTGAGTTGAAGGTCATACTATACGTCAGCGGATCGAAACTCATGTGTACCGACTTATATGTAGCCATCATATACCCGTTTGCAATGGAGAACCGTGTCTCGCCGTGACACACCGACCGCTTGTGTCTGCGGGGAAGGTTACTGGTCAGTGGTCTCCCTAAAACTCTTTGAGAAATGCTAAGTGTGAACCTGAATCTCCTGTGAGGCCGACACTTGCTGAATTCTGATTACTGTACTGTGCTCCTCAGAGCCTAACCTGATGCTTCAGAGGTTTGGTGACATTCAGCGCAGAAGTCCAGGACTATTTCATCGCGTCAATTCTGAATCCCTTTTCAAGACCTGAGGTGATTCGCTCCCACATCGTAGTGCATCCACTATCTACAGTACGTGTTCAACCCTCTGCCAAGGCGCTCCACAGACAAAAAGGTCAACTCACATGGCACGGCTTGCATCGTCTAAGTATCACTACAAAACTATGGGACGACTCGGAGCACGTCCTTTCCACAGACTCAGGTGGAAGCTGAGGCTCAGGTCATCTCGTTCATTTGTCCGACCAGCAACAAACAAGTGAGTTATTCACCCACACCCTTATCGGTTGTTGTTAACCAACTGATCTTTTTGAGCAGACAGTAGCAGTCCGTGGCTCGTATGGAGACTAGTGGTGAGGTCTTTCGACTGGCACATTCTCCCGGATTCACTATTCCTCAGGAGATATGTACCTTCGAACCGCTGGTTGTAGTTGTACCTCAAGAAGAGTGATACACTCGAAGGGGGGATTCAGGGTGGCGTCACCAGTGCGTACAACATTGCGCGGGTACCTGCTGTCTGTCGCCCTTCTACGCCAGTGGTAGTTCATGCATGTCCCATGTGTAACCATCAGTAGAACACTACACATATCTTTCATGACTGTATCACTGTATCATGTATGCGGGCCCGGCGTGATGTCACCAGGGGGTTGCGGTGCCACGTGATCCCGGGGTCCCACCCTGCGAGCCTGATTTTTTGTTTCGGAGTCCTC
>WJSG01009428.1:0-11684 GCA_016618145.1 Sanghuangporus lonicericola | reverse complement strand
GACGCGTTCGTCATAGTGCGGTCGTGAAGTGGCCTCGAAAGGCGCATCGTAGAGTCGTGAGTCATAGCAAATGGTCTCGCAAGCATAGCAGTCATCGAGGGTATACAACTGCAACAAAAGGCAGTGGTTAGCTACCGGTGTTTGCGGTGAGAAAATTTCACACGGCTAAGGCAAGAGACAATGGCTCAAGTATGAGCACTGACCTGGCGCGGTGCAAATGCACGAGCAAGAGGTTTCCATGCAGACCAAGTGCTGCGAGTGGTAGAAAGGGAAGAAGCGAGAGCTTGTCTTAGCNGGTAGAAAGGGAAGAAGCGAGAGCTTGTCTTAGCCCTTGACGCCTGCCTCCCCGCTACCATGTGGCGAGAGTCACGTGATACTCAGAGTTCCAGGCAAACGTCGCTTTCCCTGCTTTCTTACTGTCTTCCCTCGGGATTTCGGTCGTCAAAGCGAGACATGAGCAAGCTATCGTTAGGGAGTAATGGACGCAGCAGATGCCAAGGAGCAAATAGTACAAGTGGTGATTCTGGTCAATACATAGTTCTACGAGATAAGTACAGAACGCATCAAGCTTATAAGGAGCTGCCGAAAACTGTGGCATATGACGTTCCCTCCTCAAACCCGCTTCCAATAGTCCTCTCCCAGCGACGCATGATCGCCGCGAGCCACAGTGTCACCGCTGGCGTTCAATGTGACGGATGTGTCAGGTACGCCTGAGTCTCCGTAGACGATACGTGCAATGTATGGAGTCCAGTGGCGCAGGACGTCGAACGCCACCTCCTCAAAGAGCTGGCGCACGATGTCGGTATCCCGTGGGTCCAGAAGCGTCCCCCATGCGTCCTCTTCGAGGACCCATGCCACGGTCAGCGGCGTCCGCCTGTCTGGCCTTAGCGACTTGTCGCGCTTCTGCTGCCACTGAATAGGATGGGGAAGCAGATCCGGCTAGATCACGTAAATTCAGTCAGCATGGGGAAGTGTGACGATACACCGCACGGACCTCGAACATGTGCACCTCGATGTATGCCAGACGCGGGAAGCGCGTCAGGATGTCCTGAGGAGACCATACGACTCGCGGGGAGTGAAGGTCCGGAAGTCGCTCCAGCACCCCAAGTCGGAGGCTGATGAGTTGTGGCCCTAGAAGAGAGCCGATCGTTTCGAGGGTCTGGGGAACGTAAAGGCGGAGGTGGAGGTGAGTCAGAGTGGAAGCCCGACGAAAGCGCATGAATGTCTCAAGTCCGCACGAAAGGATACGAAGCGAAGGAAGCGAGCTTGGCAGATCCAAGATGTTGACTCCCAGAAATTGGTCGGGGATGGAGAGTGAGAGTGAAAGGTCTGGGATGGAGAGACGATCGGGAACGGAGAGATCAGGGATGGAGAGGTCTTCGATGGCAGGGTGTTGTTGGAGGAAACGAAGAATATCCGAGGAATACGCTAGCGAGGTGTCAAAGCTGCGCAGGTGCGGATGAATCACGGAAAGTAGGCCTGCTCGGAGGCATACTGAGACCAACCTGTCGCTCGAGATGTGGAGGGACAGACTTCGGAGATTGGGGAGGGCTTTCAGGATATCCAGGAGAAGTCGAGGAACAGGGACGTTGGACGTCGAACTCCAACGTATCTGATATTGGATGGTCAAGTCACGGATGGCCAAGGAGACGCGCGGAGACGATTCAGCGAGGTCCAGCAGATTGAGCATCGACTCGTACGAAGTCAGTGTCACAGCGCTGTGTGACTTTGTGAAATTCGCATGACGTTTGATCGCGACCTCGGCGACCCTCTTCAACCCATGGCATACGCCAGCCAGGGAGTGAATGTCGTACCCATCGTCGAGACAATCAAACACCAGCTCCCAAAGCTCGAATGGCAGCTTCATATCGGAGTAGACGGCCGGCATGGAAGACCTGGCAGGAGAACGTTCACATGCTTGACAAATTCGTCAGTTCCTTACTCGAACGTCAGTTGCGTCCACTGCTCACCTTGCCCGTTCCCCGGGAACCACGCCGGTGTCACCAAGTCATCGTCTCCGTCATCGACAGCCAGAAGAGTTGGAGGTACAGATAACATCTCCCATTGAACTGTAAACAACAGTTCAGTGCTTCGTCTACGCAACTGTGGGCATCCATACTTGCTCCGTCCGATTCATGGCGAGATATCCGAGTAGCGCCCATCTTCTTGGCGACAGCCCTGTGCCCCCTGCGCCGTGCATTCGCAGGCGCGGAGGTCAACGCTAACACCGTCTTGACTAGCCGTGACATTACGGTCGGGAAATCACCAAGGAGTCGACGTTAAATAGACCGAAGAAGGGGTGTCGGGGGCCGGTCGAGCAGTTCGGAGAGCGGAGGCCCGCTGCGAGTGCGTTGCAACCCGAACCCAGCTGGTTGTATCTGTACAGCCCCGCTGCAGCAGCTGACAGGGTCTGGGTAAGTTCTTCTGCGCGATGCGGCCATGATAGATGAACAGATGATGCGCGATCTGTCAGACTGGTACTGCGTCGATGGGCGGCGTGGGTCAGAGCTTGTGAAAGTATTCGTGAGAAAGATGCACCACAAGACCAGTACTTCACATTGAAGGGACGTACCTCGGGGATGATTTCATTGTAATAGTTGTGTCTTCGAGTAGCGCAGTTTCCAAACCTGCCTACGGAGTTTTTGACGGCATGAACGAAGGCTGGGTCCCTGCTGAGGTAGAGCGAACAATCATTGATCACTGCTCGCATGACAACGTGCGGAAGCTCTTCTGTGTAACTGACACGTAACTGATATCAGTTCAAGTATACTCTTCGAAATCGGCGCCCTAACACGCACTTACACCTTCCTTCAGGGAAGCTCATCAACGTCCCTACCCCGCCACGCGTCGTGTGGAGGTGCGCAAACGCTATCAAGACGCATCGGTTTCGAAGGCCTAGCGCAGAACCGTCCAGAGGTCTTGCGCACATCCGCGCGGGACCTCAGGTTTCAAACGAGGATAAGCAGCGCCAGGACGCGTATGTCAATACACGGCCTCAGCGACGCTAACCGCACGCCGTACCAGAGGCCTTATGAAGTCGAGTCCATAAGTCAATGAATGCACGCAAGGGTACGACACGGAAACTCACTGTCGTGCGCGTGTCGCGGTCCACGCAATCACGAAAAACTGCGCCGCTCCACTGACTGACATCTCCCATATCGTCCGCTGGTCCAGGCCACAAAGGTTCACAAGCTCACGACGGGCAGTAGTGGATCCGGAGAGCCTGCAAACGTTTGAGTTGGGTGTGTCACCGGCAACACGTCAATGAACCGATCTTATCTTATCTTATCTCATCTTATCTCGCCTTGTCAACCACGCGTCTGTCGTCCGGACTCCGACTCACTGCTCTCCCGGGTCTCCCCAGTCTCTTTCTCCCTCAGTTCTAGAGCTGTGAGCCGCGGCTGGCTTCTCGAACCCAGCAGGACGGGAGCTACTCAGCGCGTCCGCAGGACTGGAAGAGTCATACTCATGAAAGTAAGTACGTGCAAGAACATTCAATTCGAGCTTCGAGACTTTGAAGGTGGAGATTTGATCACCGTGCGGGCTCACCTCATCTCTTGTCGCAATATAGCCTCGCATCGTGCCTCGGGTCAAAATTAGCGAGTAGGCCCGGGGTCGCTCTTCGGCAGACGATAGCGCTCCACACCATATTCTCTGCATGCGCCGGTACCGGCGGTCGGTCCAGCATGCAACTCGGACTAAGTACTGAGATGAAGAGTGGCTCCCGCAGATACTCCAGGTCCTTTAACAAGAGCTAGCAACTGCAGAGGCTCTCCGAGTGGAGTGTATCAACCCAACGTTGAACGAAGCCCGCATGCCTCCCCGCCCAACGATGGAACGCATGCGCGCGCCGACCCGCCTCTTGCTATGGCTCCGCGACTACAGGGGGAACATATGCATTAGCTCTCAGCTCGCAGCCATCTTCTCCCACAGGGTACCCGTCCTGCCAGTGCCGCCACCTCAAGTCGATCACCCTCTCTATCCTCGCTCCCCGGTTCTTGCTCCCCGACCTGCCAGTGCGACCCCCTCCTGCACGCGACGGTGTTCGGGGCCCGCACCGACTGCGCCCGCTCGACCGACTGGCCGTCCGCACCCCGCAGGACTCCGGGACGGCACAACCCAACGACGTCTCCCTGCATAGCGTCCCCCGCTGTCCAGCGGCGTCCTCATGCACCGACTCAAGAACAAGATCGGCACCCACGGTGTCCCCACCGCCGATCTCGGGCTGCGTGGCTCCTCGGACCTGTTAATGAGGGCGTAAGTGCATCACGTCGATGCTCAGCATCACGCGCGTGCACTCTGCGGTGCACTCTGTTGGCTCGCTGCAGCGCAGTCTCTCGATCGGGCGGGCATACGCGGGTGTGCGCGCCATCAGGGGCGGCACGACGTTGCTGAAGGACGTGCCGCTGCACGTCGCGACGCTCGCGGACATTTTCTTGCTGCATCGCGCATTGACGCATTTGACGTTCGGCGCGATCGTGCTTTTGGGTAAAAGCGAGTGTAGCAAGGCAAGCGCCGGGGAAGAGGCGCGGCTGAGGTTGTTGACTCCGATGGTGAAGATGTATGCGGCAGAGTGGGCGACGAGGAGGATGGAGCAGGCTATGGGTGCTCTCGGTGAACTTGGGTACATGGATGAGACGGGCATCGGACGGTGCATGGTTAGGTTGGCCGTCTTAGCCGGGGTGCTCACTGTCTTTCAGACTGATCCGTGACGCCATGGTTGAGAAGATCCGGGAGGGCACGATCCATATCTGCGTGCTGGACCTCATCAGGGCGGTCACGAAGGATCCCGAGGCGATTGGCTACTACATGTCGGTGAGTGATGTTCTCCATAGGCACTGCGGCGCGTTCGCTGACTGCAGGACACCAGTGGGCACGATCTGTTCTCGCCAGCCCATCGCCTCAGCTGCGACAGGACTCTCAGAAGGCAATCCAGTCGCGCTCCACCAGCTGCCTGCTAACTTCAAGGAGGGCGCCGCGAACCCACTCCTCCCCTGCGCCGTGCTAGGCGACTTCGCCATCATCACCTGCGCACTGTACCTCTTGAAAGATGCGAGCTGGTCGCACGCGAATCGCAAGTCGGCACACGAGGTCGATGCCGAGGCGTTCCGTCGCTGGGTCGAAGGCGGAGAGCTTGCGAAGGTGGAGGGACAGATCGAGGTCGCTCGTGTCGACTCCAGAGCGAGAGCTGGCACGAACGTCAGGCTTGCATTTGGATCGGATGGGGTCTCCGCCAAACTCTGATAGTTCACTATGTTTGCGTGCGACTTGGCAAACGTATGTATATGTGTTGCTGAGGTTTAGAGCAGCATGATCGTACTCCGACGCTCGCTTATGACACTCGTGCTGTCGGCAGGTTCACTCAGATCGTCCTATGCCACGCTAGAGCACGCCACAACGTTTTCAGCATGCAAGGACCTGTCCTGTGTGCGGATCGGGCAAACCCACGACGGGTTGGGACACTCCCTACTCGATACATTCGGAGCTGACCGACAAGACCTCGCAACTGTGGAGGAACCGCGAGTCGAAAGCATCGTTCAAAGAGGTCCCGGCGCACAGGCCGAGAACCGCCCTCTCCGCTCGGCCCTGGAGCACATGCCTGCGTTGACACACCTATCGCCCAGAGACTACAGAGGGATCATCATCTCTCAGCTCGCGGCCATTTTAACTCAAACGGCACCCCGGATTCTATGCCCCAGTCTCACGCCGATCACCCTGTCCATCCTCGCCCCTCGGTCCTTGCTTCCTGACGTGCGTCCGCTCCTCCACGCGACGGAGTTAAGAGCGACCAACGGTTCCCCGCTGCAACGCCTCACAATCTGCACTCCGGAGAACTCCGGGACGCATCCCAACGACGTCTCCTACCATAACGTTCACGGGCTCACGTGGCTGTCGTTATGTAGCCGGGAGGCACAGACGAAGAGGATGCCGTCACCATGTGGACTGACTGGTACGATATCTTGCCGCCTACAATTGATACGTTGTGGCAGTATAAGGATCTCTGGAGGGCATGCGAAGACGCGGGTCGGGAAGGCATACGGTGGTTCAGCGGTTTGCCGGCTCATACTACCTTCCCTAGTGTCTACCTTCTACTTAGGGGATCGTGACACTTCGGCCGAGCGTAGCACATCGTAGTGAACAGATTAGCGGGTGTCACACCCATGCGCGAGCAGCGTCCTCGATAGTGATGCGAGTGAACAACGATAGTATTTGAATTCTATGACAAGGAACTTGAAGAGCTTCATACGCGAGAAGTAAGCACGTACCAGTCGTCAATATGGTGGCGAACAGATGTCACTCGTCATCTGCCACTCGGTTACGCAGGGATCTGGGCCCCCTGCGGCCTGCATATGTATGTATGTACATATGACGAAAGGCCGGCTCAGATTAACTCCTGACGAGGAGATCGGATCAGAATGCCACCACGCACCTCAACAACGTCACACAGTGCCTGGGCGTTCTGACGTTCTGGACCGCCGACTTGGAGGTCTATGTCGTCGCGACGAGGGTGGTTTGAACTGTAAGTACAGTATGTAAGTTCATCTCGGGTCCAAGCGGAACCGGCGCCATGTACTTGACACGACGCACCGCGCTGCTCAACGATTTACCGGAGTGACGACACTGGACAGTGACGCGGACAGTGCTGCTGGAGGGCGACCGACCATCTGCAGATACGAAATCGGACTTCGTTCCCGCATTCCGTGTTGAGCGCAGGGCGTCGACTCACGCGTGTGACTGAGCGGCGGGAGCCGCGACGTTCCCTCTTGGGGTATGGGGTATAGTCTGCGGAACATTCACGGGTGGCTTCCCTGGCTACTGCGCCTGGAGCTCGATGCGTCTAGGACGTTGTACACCCGTGTGACTCAACTCGGGGCTTCTGCTGCCCGAACGTCGAGTGAAAAAAGCTCTGCCACTGGCATGCGTCAGCAGCACAGATCGTGTACCACAAACGTATGCGACGTCTGCAAGTCGGCGTGTGCGATGTCAAGCACTCACCTGCCAAATTGCAGAGTCCTACCGGTTTATTTTGTACCGAGCGTGCGATTCCCGCCAACGCGTGCGACCACATTTACACGGCGGGAGCCGTGAGATGCCCTCTTGCGGTATGGTCCGCGGCGCATTCAAAGGTGCCCCGTGAGCATTGAGCCCGATGTGTCTGCGACGTTGAGATCTGGTTACCGAGTGCGGGAGGTCAGCCAGGCAGGTGCGAAACATCCAGCCAAAAGAAGCGTGTACGCACGCATACTGGATTGGAGCACTGAAGTGGAGTCTGATCGGCCCGCCTCCTCGTTTCCCGCATAGCGCCGTCGTCCGCCACTGTTGTGACGGGCACTGGGAGCGGGATGTTCCAGTTGCGTATAAAGCGCGAGTCGCAAGCCAGAAGATGCAGGGTACTTAGTAGACGCACACCGACGTCCCATGACACCAGCGTACGACGCAGATGACTGTCTTCCGCAGGCCGCAGCGCATTTTTCGCCTCCGGGGTCGGACGCATGCATCCCGAGGACCATGCATGTGCAGCGGACATACATGACATCTTCGGATCTCCCGAGCTTACTATATGAAGACATACTACTCACCTGTCATTCGAGGCCGGACCTTCAAGACCACGCACGCTTCATGACGCGTCTCATGCCTTTCCGCGAAGCGCCCTTTGAGAACCGACAGCTGGGTGGTGGGTGGGCCAGCTCGAGATACGCATGCGCAACCCCAACTGAACGGGTGGAGCGGCGTCCAGTCGCCGGAGGATCGCATGCTCATCTGGCCGCACCTACTACTGTCAGTTATCAGTACCTCGTGATGCCGAGACCGGGGTGTGCCATTGAAGTGGAGCGCGGTGTACCGTGATACGGGAGAAGCGAGGGCGAGGAGTAAGTACTGAGTGCTCCGAAGCCGCGAAGCCGAAGACTTGGTCGTAGTTCACATTCCGGACGAAGCCTATGACATGCATTGCGCGCACCATGAAGGTCGGTCCAAGATGAGAGGTCATGGACTGTTGCGGTAGCGTCATTGATTCGTTGCGGCGTGTCGATCAAGTAAGCGTACTGGGCAGGTCACTCGATCTCAGCGTTCAACGAAGCATGAGTTGCATTGGAAGGAGCGACGAACCTTGCGCTCCAGCTAGCTTCTGGTTCGCGGCTTCGTAGTCAGGCGTTGGGCATCCAGATCCCAGAGCCATGGCGAGGTGTGGTCTTCAGTGGATCTGGCTGCAGTTGACGTCGCCGCGTATCTATGCGCAGTCCCAGATCGGACTTCGAAGGCGCAGATCTCACGAATGAACGAGAAATCTAGGGTTTTTGTCGTACGGGAGCAGAAGAGCAAGAATAGGAATAGGCGTGTCACAGACATGCGAGGCGCCACTGGAGCAAGCCGGAATGTGCCACAGTGCAGGCGTCGAGGATCGTCAGATGCTCCCGGTCGATGACGACACCTGACGTGAGGTCAGAACGGTGGAGACCGCATATATGCGACTTATGGTCGTCGTGCATGGCGCCCGGGATCGTCGTACAAAGTTGAAGGAGATCGGCGGTGCGTGACTACTGCCACTGGCCGCAACTGAGGTGAGAGACGGTTGAGACGCGCGAAGGGCACCGGACCGATAGTGGCAGCAGCATTCACTGTTGAGGAGCGATACCGAGAGCGATAGAGGCTGCGAGCCGCCGCATCGTACCACCCACGGACGATGGCCACGCCGACGACTCCAGGGATTGAATTGGCTTGTCGTGCTTGAACCTGCGATCTAGAAGCGGGTTCGAAGGCCACACGGGTGAAGTGGAAAAGCAGAGAACGTCCGAGTGGGCATGCCGGCATGCCGGCGCGTCCTGCAACCCAGCCTGGTCGCGGGCGTATCGTCGACGTGGGGTGCCCCGGTGTCGGAGATGATCGATTATCGACGAGAGAGAGGGCGGGGAGGGAAAGGGAAAGTTGGAGCTTGGCCAGCCAGCGGCGGTTGAGCATCGGCGACCGTCGTCGACATACGGTGAGGTGGTGCCAGGCGAGCTGCCGAGCGTGCGCAAGGTCGGACCAGGGCGGGGGGTGCGGCACATCATGCGCATTGCGCGCAGGGACGGATCCGCCGGGATGTCAGACGACGTCAGTATCGGTATCGAGGCGGTGGGAAACGAGGCGGGATGGAAGAAGGGGGCCAGTCACGGTCGGCGGTCGGCGGTCGCATAGAGTGATACACAGGGCTCCGACAGAGAGTCATCGGATCGCGGTTGGACGATTGTTCGCCTGGGTCCTGCGCTCGCCGGTCGCTTGCAAGTTAGGCATCAGCTGCACCTGCTCCCCGCTCCCCGATCCTCGGGACATCGGACACCGTCCCAGCCTGAGGCCTGAGCAGGCGGGTCGTCGGCGCCGTCAGCTTGAAACTGCACAAACGACAAACGCAAACCGGATGTATCATGCCACTGTCCGACACACGTCGAGGAGAGTCGGGACTGCTCACCCTTGGGGATGACTCCAGAGAGCCGTCTTCAACATAGGAGAGGAAGGGTCCTCATGCACGGTTTGCGAAGAGGAGTGGACACCGTGACATTGGCTGCGTCTCCGCAGGGCGTCCAAGTATATGGATGGAGAAGAGCCGCACAGACGAAGTGGGGCCTCGCCGCGGAGGTCAGTCCGTCGAGTTGCGCTGAAGGAAATCATAGATCAGTACTGAGCTCAGTACTCAGCACCGCATCCTGCCGGAGCAGGTACCAGTGGGAGACAGGTCTGAATCTCGAGCTGATAGAGAGGTGTTACTCACCCTTGGCACTGTGAGACGAAACAGGCGGGTGGAGCTTACAGGATCCGGGATGAGAGAACAGGCGATGCAGACGTGAGAGCCTGAGAGCCCGATAACTTGAAACTTGTGAACTGGCGAACTTGCGAACTGGGGAGCTTGCGCACTTGCAATTCGGGCAGTGAGCACTCCAAAGGGTTCGGGAAACAGCGATGTAAGCCGCAGCACTGGCACTGGCACCGGGCTGGGGCGTCCGGAGGGTACCGGTAAGGACTTGCAGCGCGGTTCGAACGTCGTACGTCTTTTCGATGCTGAAGAACCGCAGCATGCTGACCGTGACTGTCAGGCCTCAGGACGTCTCCGCCGTCCGGGCGCGCAGAAGGAGCCGGGGGATGGAGCTGGATGGCGATCTTCCTGGAGAGCCCGGAGGCCGGGGTTGCGCACTGGTTGGCAGGGTGTACGATAAGATACCGACTGCAGTTAACCTTCGTCCTCCAAGCCTTTTCCCCGAGAACGTTGGGGTTGGAAGAGTTTCGTCCGCGTCCGCGTCCGAGTCCGAGTCCGAGTGAGCAGATCGCGATTTTGCACAACGGGCATACGGGCTGTATGCTGTATGCTGTATGCTGTTCAGTGACAGCTGGTGGCCGCGAGAACGGGGGCGGGGACTGTCCACGAATCAATGGCACGACAGAGAGTGACCAGTGATGTGACTTCTCCGGCCGCAGCACTGAGCAGGAAAGAAGACAGCGTCACCGTGCGCCTCAAGTACTGTCAGGCCACGAAACTATCCAGAGTCCACATGGAACCCGGAGTCCGGATGGAGATCTTCCCGGAGAAGCCGACACTCGCGGAGTTCGATGTGTCCGAGACTGAGGACTCTGAGCAAAGATCTGTGGCCCGCGAGAGAACTTGGCGGCGGTGTGATGCTGCCGACTGCAGTCCAGCGCCGGGGTTCCTGTGCTCGACGTCGTGTACGGTGTTGGTGTGCGCGACTGAGACTCCCTTGCAACCGTCCTCTGTCGAAGTCCGTGTGCCCGTTGGCGCGCCCACGATGCTGAGGACAGACTGGAGCTTGGAGGACATATACGAGCTCGAGATCGGTATGGGTACCTGTGCGTGAACGCTACAAAGTATGGCCTCCAGCTGTCAGCTTTGGTCAGAACCTCGATCCGTACACCTTCCTCAGACGTACTCAGGTGAGACCGAGTTCCCGGACGACGGCGGAGGAGACCCGGGGGGCATGATCGGGATATTGAACCGTGAACGTGAACGTGAACGCGAACAGCATTGCCATTTGTCTTCTCGGGAGTCGGTTCTGGGACTGCGCTCGGACACTAGCGGGATCCCCAGAATGACGACGGTCAAAGAGGGTGTTGATGCGTCTGTCGGTGGGCGGTCCGTGTCGTATCGCACTCGCACGGTCGAGCGTCCCGGCGTGTATATGTCTGACTTCTGGATTTACAGAGCGGTGTGGCCGAACCGCACTGCGCAGAGGCTTGCACTGTACGAGTACTTACTTATCGCGAGAAGGTAAGATGCAGGGGAAGCGGGGGAAGCGGGACAGACGCGAGACAGAGGCGCGGGTCGTCAGGTCGACGGGGAGTTCTAGCGTGCCACGCTGCGACGGCGGACGCAGATGACCTGCAGGCAGCGCGTGGTGGCTGGTTCGACGGAGTCGCGAAGACCTGCAGAACACTTGCAAGAGTTAGTTAGTACAGTAAGTACGCGTAAGTTGCGCGGAAGAAAGCTGCGCCCTTTGTATGACCGCCGTATGCCTGCAGCACTCGTGTAAGCGTTGTCTACATACGTCACCGCCGGCAAGTATCCGGCGAACTTCGCGGGGCTGTGCAGACGCGGGCAAAAGGGGGCGACAGATGACGCGCCTGTCACGGCGTTGCGAGAGTGTGACGCTCAAGTAGAACGTCGGGACAGAGTCCGTCCGTGGGTGGTTCGATCTGAT
>WJSG01009420.1:0-14917 GCA_016618145.1 Sanghuangporus lonicericola | reverse complement strand
GTCTTTTCTTTTCGCTACCGGCTAGACGCATGGTCTCCAAGCTCTGCCCGTTGCACAAGCTGTGGACTCAAGCTTCCTACCAGTGTTCAGGTATGGATTCCCCTGCGGTGAGTCATACATAGCGTCATTGCCTGCCCAACGTTCCCGTAAGTACTCCCGCCGAGCAAACCGACTCCCAACCAGATATCTCAACTCGTTAACCGAATGGGGCCTAAGGGTTAGTCTCCAGGAACGACATCAAGCGCTTCGCTAATTGCATTTTACGCTTGTGGCTTGATATCGCGATCTTTGCCGCGCTCCATCACCGCAACTAATATCTGTGGTTAGTCCTGTATTTGTTCGTCTTGGTGGCTCGCTTGCAGCCGGTCCGCTATCTTTTTGTCGTGCATTTAATCGGACAACAGAATAAGTCAAGAGACTAGGAGAAACACTGACACTCCGTTGACTGCCTGCAGAACCCCGCAAATCTCAGATGTGTCCAGAATTTGTACAACATGGCCAAAGTGGGACTCGCTCTTACATCACATGTATGGTGGTCTGTTTCCGACGGCAAGTAGGAACCACGGGCGACGATAGAGCGGCCTCAGCATACACCCGGGGTCGTCAATTGGTCAGATCAACGTACGTACAACTTGAAGAAGTAAAGCCCGTAGCGTTCACTACGACGTCCATCAGACTTCACCCACGCACCCGGCTGCCGCAGATCGCTCAGGATTCAACCTTTCAACCTCATGTCCATGTTTTTTTTTTTTTTTTTGGTGGAGCGTAAATTGTCCTGAGCCGCATTTGTCCCCTAGGGGCTCGTCGTACAGCTCATGGCCGATGAATATCGTCCGAACACGCTAGGCGACCCACCCGAGGCCGTAGCCCGGGGCGTGTCACAATAAATAAGGGGAGGATTGTGGAATAATTAAATAGATAGGTTAGGGTTATCCACCGCGAGGAAATGCATTTACGCACTGAGTGTGGGACTCCGAGCGTAGCAAGTAGGGAGAAATTGCGCGCAGGCCGCACTTCCTCCTTACTCGCTCTGCTCAATACCCACTAAAACCCCGCTGTTAGTCACCCATTTTGCTGGAAGATCCTCCCGATTGGTTATTAGCGGTAGCCAGATCCTCTCGACTACATCTGGTCTCAAGGCCCGCTTCCCTCTGGATATGGCCGCTGTTCGCCGTTCCAAATTCAGTCTCGTATTGATTGTCGAGAAATACCTATTGGTGACTTCGCGTTCCGTAAACTCCCTTCCATCGTTTTGGATAACACGTTCACATCGTAATTTCCAGATCAGATGCAGCGCTTCTGTGCTCAGGATACACCATCGCTGTTCAACAGTTGATTTCCTCGAGCCTTCGTTCGTAGTGAAGACCGCGCATGCCGCCCCGAAAGTAGTGCCCCAGCACGGCGCGTGCCATTTCTCGTTAGTTAGGTCCCATGTGCTCTTGAGGAGCTTCCAGACCAGTTCCTGACCCACCGCATCGCACTCATACAGTATGTGTGACATCGTCTCGCACTCGCCGCATTTCTTACAGACGGCTCTTGCTTGCAGCTCGTCCGACATGTTAGGTCTCAGCCAGTGAGTCCCCAGCATGTATCCGTCATGTATGGCCATCCACATGAATTGTGATATAGGTCTTGTAACGTGTCTCGATCGTAGCGAGGACCAAACGGTCGATTCGTGCAGATGCACTCCGAAGGTCGCTTGTATGCCCGTCAGGATGCGGTCGAGATTCGCTACCGCACGCGGTCTTGGAGCTGTTCGTGCGTCTTTCGCCTTCCTTATCGCACGGTAAGCTAATTTCTGCGTGATTGATTGCAGTTTTGCTCCTGATACCTTGTACGGTGCAGGTATTCTGAGACATACTTCGTCCCCTCTCGTCTTCCCAGCCCCTAACGCCGCTAGCGCATCAGCCGCTTCGTTCCTCGTGTGGCCACTGTGCCCTTTCACCCACTTGAAGAGCGTATGTGTTTGTCGCATCCTCAGCCTAGCTATCGTGACCTTTGTCAGCTGGTCATTCTTTTGCAGGATATAGCCAGAGTCCTCGTGACGCTGCCTCCATTTCGTCAGGGATCGCATTGTGGTCAGAGAGTCAGTCTCCTGTATTGAGCGTGAGTTGTCATTTTCTATCGAGCTCGCCAAGAGTGTGGCCATGATTTCCCCAGTCTGGTTGGATTGCTCAAGCTCGGCAGGTAGCCGGATACTTTGATTCAGTGCTGGGTCCCCTTCCACATACACACCTGCACCAGCTCTTGCCGTCCTCTCGCCATTGTGGAGGCACGAGCCGTCCGTAGCAATCACTCTGGTCGAGCCATCCTCCCTGAGGTTCATCGTAAGCCCTGTAGTTGAGACTGGCTCTCGGTCAGTGAAGATTCTAAAGGCGTGCCCCAGGTTGCCATGGGTTGTGATCCGTCTGTCAAACGGGACTGTATCATCATCCAGTCCTTCTCGTCGCAGCTCGTCCATGTCCTCTTCCTCATAATCCTCCGGTTGTCGTTTGCATGGGTTCCATCTATCAGGGATCGTGTCGAGCATTTCCTTCGCTCTCGTACCACACGCGTGCGGATTATCGCATCCCTTGGTCGCTCTCAGGTGAGCGCATCCCACGCATTCGCAGGTTGCACTCGGCCGGTGTCTACCGTCCTCAAGGACTTGTCCAAGTTGCATAAAGTCCCCGACTGTCCTCGCTTCGTGAGTCAGCAGTATGCAGTTCAGTAACTTAGATGGCATTGACAGGCGGCCCAGTCTGACCCTGTCCGCGTACATATGATCCCACATAGGCATTGCCCGGAGAATCTTCGAGGAGAAAGCTAGCCCTTCAAGTCGCAATCCGTACTTCTTTGCCACCTCAAGCATGCCCTGCAGTTCGTCCGGGTGCCCCTTGGCCCGTGGGAGCCACTTCTGGAGGAACGGATTTACGCGTAGGGCTTCTGACTTCGGTCGACAGTCTTTCGTGACCCGAGTCGCGAAGAGGTCATCGGCTAGGTACGCCCATAGCGGCCGGTCGCTACTAAAGTCCAAATACGATCTGAGCCACATGATGTCTACAGCTTCGTTCCTGGCGTCAAGGTCCAGTATCCCCAGGCCTCCCTGCTCAATCGGTAGTCGTACGTGGTCAGTGCCCACTGGAGTGTTATGTCTGTCGCCCCAGAGGCATCCGCGAATGATCTTGTTCAGTCGAGCTATTATCTCTTCCGGCATTCGTTGGACTGCCGTCAAGTATTGTGTCATCCCGCCTATGATCATTTGGATCACATGTTTCTTCCCGTGGACTGTCGCGTTCCCTGATTTCCATCTCTCGATGACCTGCATTAGCGGCTTCTTCATCGCTACAATTTTCGTGAGTACTAGAGACCATACGTCCATTTGGCTGACGCCGTTTCCGAAGAAAGCTCCCAGGATCCGCACTGCCTCGCCCTCCCGTGCGACATGGACGTTCCGTGGATAGTTCTGCCATTCTCCGGTTCGGTGATAGGTTTCCGCCATTTCCTCCCGATGAACATCGCTTCCTATTGGTATGATCTCGGTCTTGCCAAGGTTGAAACGGGCTTTCGCAGCCGAACACCATGTGTCGAGGACCTCCTGC
The DNA here is from genome assembly GCA_016618145.1 of Sanghuangporus lonicericola. Classification (NCBI taxonomy): domain Eukaryota; kingdom Fungi; phylum Basidiomycota; class Agaricomycetes; order Hymenochaetales; family Hymenochaetaceae; genus Sanghuangporus; species Sanghuangporus lonicericola. The sequence continues at coordinate 11,336 of WJSG01009420.1, read as the reverse complement.
AAAACGCGGAAGTCGTCACCGCTGGATAGGTAGACGGTTGTATCGTCGGCGAAAAGAACCGCCTTGAGTACTTCGTCACACCTCGGTATCGCGAAGCCTTTGATGGCCGACTTCCGAATCATAGCTGATAGGGGTTCGATTGCTAGGTCGAAGAGCAGGCACGACAGCGGGTCTCCTTGTCGTACCCCTCGGTATACACGGTAGGCTTTGCTAAGGAATCCGTTGATCATGACTGACGTCTTCGCGTGCTTGTAGAGAGACTGTACCATGCTGATGAAGATCTCCGGTATCCTGAACCTTCTCAAGACCTTCCATAGGTAGTCATGTGCTATCCTATCGTAGGCCTTTTCCTGATCGAGGGCTACGATCGCGCCGTCCGCCTCAGCCCTTTCCGCCCAGTGCATCATCATCCGCGTTAATTGCGTACGGTTATGAATTCTCCTTCCCGGTACGAAACCTGCTTGAGATTTGTGTATGATGCATGGTGCCACTCCTGCTAGCCTCACCGCTAACGTTTTGCTCAGTAATTTATAGTCCGTATTCAGGAGGGTGATAGGACGGTAATTAACTACCTTCGTGCGTTCCCCCTTTTCTTTATATATCGGCGCTATCCATCCATGCGCAAAGGACGTCGTCGTGTCGACACCATGCAGCCGTATATCCTCCAGGGCAGCTGTCAGCAGGCGCGTTACGTCGAAGTTGCTCCGTTCCGGGAACCGTGCGTCCTCCATGTGTCTCGCATGGAGAGTTTTCCACAATTCGAAAGGTATGCCATCGAGGCCTGGCGCTGATCCATTTTTCGAGAAGCGTAGTGACAGCATGCATTCCTCATAGGTGATCTCCCCTCCTAGTCCCTCCGCTTGGCTTCTATCCACTCCAGCGTCCAAGCTATCTAGGGCCACCTTGATATCGTTCTCTCGTACAGACGCAGTTTTTACCGACTCATCGTCCCTCTGAACGTTCATGTGGTGAGTTCTAGCCATCTCTGCCATTTTGACAGAGTCGGTCTCATATACTTTCTCTCCAGCTACTCCTCTCCGATCTTCACGCTCAAAGGCCTTTATAATGTCTCGCGGAGCGCATTCGCGGTGCAGTTTCGACCAATATTTTGTTGGTCGGTCACCATACAGTCTGTGCGTTGCCCTGGAGTTTTGTTGTTGCTGTTTGTAACGTGTCTGTTTGAGCTGACGTATTTGCTTCGTCAGGGCTCCAGCTTCCGCCGCTCTTGATTGTTCCGACATATTCAGGCTGGCTTTGACCGTCTTCAGCTCTTTTTCTCTCTCCCGTATCTCCGCTAGAAGCTTGGGGACTATCTCTCTTTCTCTATTCCTCGCCATATCCATGACATCGTCCTTGAAGCGGCTAAGGATCCTCTGCGGGTTGGTCGCGTTCGTCCGGGAACCGAGACCTAGCGTCCCTAGCTTCGTGAGTTCATCTAGTGCTTTCATCCCTCTCAGTTTGATTTCTCTAGTTAGTTTCCTGTCCTTGAGCAGCGGCAGAGGGAAAACGGGCCGTCCTGGGCCCACTGCCGTCGCATTCTCTGGGGTCAGTTGGACCAGCACTAGGCTATGGTCAGTGCGGACGCCTGCCTCGCATATTCGCCATTCCCTGGCCCTATCAAAGGTGCTCAGAGACACATATATTCGGTCCAGCCTTGAGAAGACAGCTTCCCTGCCTGTTCCCCTGTGGAAAGTGTAGTCTCGTGTCGTGGGGTTCGTAACTCTCCACCCATCTGCAAGCATCAGCCCCAGTCCGATTTTGAGCTCATCTAGGGCGATAACTGATTGGTCCGGCCCTTCGCTTACTGGCAGACGGTCAAGCATATCTTCGACATTATTAAAGTCCCCCGCCATGATCTGCGGCCTCGGAAAGTTGGGCCTCTCGTCGAAGTAGCGCAGCACCTCTTCGTAGAAGGCTTTTCGTTCGGCTGCTCCGTTTGAGGTCGGAGCGTAGATGCATAGTACGTGCTTGGTATCTCCCCCTTGACATACAATATTCACCTGGATTGCTCTTCCTGGCACGATTACAGTAGCAGTTGTATCAGTCGTGTTAATGTATCTGGCGTTCAGGACTACCGCTACGCCTTCCCTCTGAGTCGGTGCTTCAGGGTTCGCAGAGTGGAAGATCCGTAGTCTCTTCGCGAACATCTGATGTATCGCTGACACCCTTTCGTCTGTTAGGTGTGTCTCCTGCAGAAGCAGTATCCCTATACGATTATCTGACATCATTTTGTAGGTCTTACCCCATTTGTTGTCCGGGTGATCTCTGATGAGATTCCCGAACCCATTCACATTCAGAGAGGCAAGCTGTATCGTCGCTTTGCGCTCAGCTCTCTTCTTCTTCTTCCTCCGGTTCGTCCGGCTCGTCGTACACGTTCCCGCTGGCCCTTGGGTACCGGAGCTCGTTCTTGCCTCGTGGCCTCCTTCGTCGCATCGCTCGTCATGATTCGGAGCTGTCGCTGATGGGGGGTTTTGCGTGCTACCGATCCTCAACCGGTGCTCGTCAGACCCGCCGCAAGCACGCACTTGGCGGGATCCTCCTACCGGTTCAGGGCATGTTGGACCGTTACTGATGAAGTTTCCGTATTGCATGTTCTGATGTAATGATATAGTGTTCGCAGTTGATTTGTCGGCCAAGGTACAACCATCTCCTTGGCCCTAGATGGGTTCCACCCGTCACGGGGATGGTGCGTCTGTCCCGGCATGCAGCTGCCAGGAAGAAACTATGCTTTCGCGCGAGTCATCCAGCCTCAATAGGCTCCCGCATGTTGAAAGGTACGTCCGGGCTTTCCTGCGCCTAAGCCAGTAGATGTGGGCCCGAACGTGGCTAGTATCTATCAGGGCCGTTGCTGCCCAGCCCTGTACTACGCATTACCCGGCTGCCACCCCGGTGCGTGCCGTGCCGTTTGATACCGTGCTGTCACTCACTCGCTCCTTCCCAGTACCTCTTCCTCATCTTCCGAAAGCCCATGCCCCTCATCTATGGACATCAGACACCCCTCGCCCCGTCCTGTCTCCCGTCTCAGAGTAGAACCAGACGCCAAAGCTTCTGGCTCCGACAGTTGGGGAGAGGTGGTTGTTGATTAGGTCGATCTACGCTAACACGTCGTCTACATCGCACTGCGTTTCTGTCACGTTCATTGCCTCATTGTCGGCGCCCAGCCGGCGCGTCTCACGCCTCGCGTCCCTCGTGCCGACTGGTTCCATGCTCCCCTGCCATTTCCTCTCCCTTGCGTCCCGGTGCCGCGTCCATAGCCTTGCTGCCCTCTCCGATCTCCGTACTCCGCACCCGCGCTCATCCGTGAGTCGTACTGCCCGCCGTTCCTCTCCTGACCCTTCGTCCCGGAGCCCCGTCCTCGTCCTGCGCCTCCTCGTGACAGTCCGACTACCTGCAACTTGGTATGCGAGCCCGAGCCCGCGTCCGGCCCCTTCCATCCGCGCATCTTCGGGAGTCGGCATTCATGCTCCTCGTGGTCAACGCCTCTGCAGCCCGCGCACCAGTACACGCGCCTCGCAACGCCCGCACCACATAGGAAGGAGTTGTATCGTTGCGAGCGCATCTCGCCCGCCCATTCACGCCAGGCATCCATATCGTCCGTCGGCGGTAGGATGTAGATGTTCGCTATGTATGCGCCCTCGCTCGTTGTAGACATTCTGACTTCGAGCGATCGTAAGATGTGCTCAACTCTCCTTCCTTCGGGAATATGCCGTAGGTTCTCGTTCGACCTCGTGAGGTCAGCCAGCCTTCCGAGCATGTAGACTGAGCGGAGGACGTTGTTTACAGCAGTCTTGATCGCCTCCGTGTCCGGCCGTAGGAATCCTGCAAGGCCACATACCCACCTCGGGTTGTTCAGAGAGCGAGGGTGCGTCATGATAGTTACTCCTTTCGACGTCGCGACTCGAGTCTTGACCATTTCCCAGGCGCCCGCCTCTGAGAGTCCCCGTATCGCCCAGACGAATGGGAGATCCCTCGACTGCATCTTGCATCTCCATTCCGGGTCTGGCGGAACGACATGAAAGCCGGTTTCGCCCGTGAGTATCGCGATCATGCTTGTGACTGCTGTCTCGATGTGCCGATTGATGACATCATTCTCAGTGTACTTGTAGTTGTAGACTGAGAAGACGACTGTAGGGTCGGCGCCCCACCAGATGATCTTCACGAAATCGGCCGACTGACCCCGGAGGAGGGTCTCCGGGTCCTCGAAGTGTATCGCCCACCGTTCATCTCGAGGGTTTTGGACCACGGTCGGCATGTCCGCGACTCCCTCCTCTCGGGCAACGACTGTCGGGACCGCTCCTCCGACGCCTGGACCTGCTCGACTGCCTCCCGTTTCGGCGCCACACCAGTCTACGTGATCGTAGTCCATCGGTTCTCCGTCCTCTTCAGGTGCGTCGTCCTCGTTCCGAGCCACCAAGGAGGCGTAGGATGCCTGCCTCCCGCTCCTTCCTCGTTTCTCTGTCTCCTGTGGATGGTTCAGAAGCTCTTCTTCGTTGCGTTGGCCCTCGCTCCGACCAGAGACGTGCACGCTTTCGCGGCCGTCCCTGAACCATCCCTGCTCTCTGGCCCGTCTCAGTTCATTGTACTGCCATGCCTTTGTATTGGGGATCGCAGACCATCTGCTGCCCGCCTGCGCGTCCATACGGCAGTCATCGTCGCTCGCAACATATGTCCCATCCTCCCGGTCCCGAGAAGGGTTACGAGCATCATCGGCTGCTTCCTGCCTCATGGCCCCATCCGAGTCGTCCTCGCGCTCCCGGAGCATCGTCTCCGTCGAATGGCTTCCGTGCCGTTGACCGCGCCCTCCTTGGCGAGAAGCACGTTGCTCTTCCTCGGCCGCCTCCCGCAGAGTCTCCTGAAGCTCCCGTCGACGCTCTTCGAGTTCCTGGAGCTCCTTCATGTCTCTCTCCTGCCTTGCCCGGCGTAGCTCCGGAGATCTCAGGAGATAGCTCCCATTTGCATCGTCCATGTCCATCACGGCGGTCCTGGTGCTGAGGCGGGATGCTGTTCGTTGCTCCGTTCCCGGCCCGTGCGTTCCCGCCTTTTCCTCGCCTGAGTGCTTCCTAGCGTAGGAGTTCTCAGGCGAGGCGACGGTACTAGTTTCGTGAGGAGTCGGGGCTCTTCCGGACACATTCGCGTCGCTTTGATAGTCCGCGTTCAAGCGCGAGGGATGGCGGTCAAGCCGTGGTGTGGAGGCATATACAGAGGAGTGGAGACTAATTCTACCGGCCCGTCCACCTCCTTGGCTTCCCCAAGGATTCCCGATGAGCTCGTTAATGGGCGGCAGACGTACATCAGAGCTCTCGCATCCTTCCCCTTCCCTCCTCGGCCTTCTAGAGGGTCTGTTACGCTCCTCGCTAGTCATCGAACCCGTCCAGGAGCGCTTCCTGGGGGTCGGTATGGGGCCCGAACGATGAGATTCGTGTTGGTGCTTACTCCTGTAGTCGAAGCCCTCCCATAATCCAGCGGACTTCCGACAGTTCGTCTCCTCCAGGCTCTCGTCTCGCGCTCCCCGGCCTTGGGTAATCGTACCGCGTTCAGTCGCAGACGTGTCTTCGACCTCACCGTCCTCTCTCGGGCCAGACTCGTGTCCGTCGAAGAGGAAGACTCCGGGGGCAGGGCCGACCGCGGACCACATATCCGCCGTGCTGAAACTCGCCGTCGACGTCTCGCGTTTGCCTTCGGGGCGCGTCCGCATCACGTCCTCGTCCGTCTCGGACCACTCTTCAATCGGAGAGCTCGAGGGGAGCGAGTCTTCATCGGCGTTCTGCACATATATCGGCCGGCTGGAGGGGAGGGAGGGGATGGATGAGCTCACCGTCTGACCGCTACGTCTGGCTACCTCCGTCTCCTGGGATCCTCGAACAGAGTCCCCGTCCTCCGTCGCTACAGGAACTTCACTCAACGACCTTGCCTGCCGTGACCGCGCGTGCGTCAGCGAGTGCTCATCTCTCCATGCCTCTCCTAGATCCAGTCTCAGCATCAGCTGGGTGACTCACCGACATTGCTGGTGTTAGCGCGTATATCAAGCGCGTATATCAAGCAACAGAGAGAAGCGAAAAACGCGAGAGGCACGACCGAGTGTGAGGTGGTGGAGGACAAGAGCGCGGGGGGGAGAGGAGAGAGGCGATTCTTTAACCTACATGCCAGCGCGCTGTTGTATTTGCGTGTTTGTTCACCTTCCTAGTATATTCAGCTCTGCCGCCTCCGTCTCCAGGGCGTTGACCGCTCGATTTCAAGCATTTTCGTTCGAAGCGGTAGGCGCTCCTCGCCTCACTGCTGGTTTGAGGTATTGACGAACTTCCTTACCATATTGGGCCGGGCACCATTGTGCAGTGCATCCCCACGTGCCGCCCACTTTTTTCCTAATCCGGCACTTCATCTGATATGTCTTATCGTCTGCCATCTGTCTTCCAGCTCTCCTCTTGACTTCCTCCTCCTCTCGCTCGTGTCTTAGCCTCGCCGTCTCGATTCAGTTCTTGCGACCGTACCTCTACTGCTGCCTCCAAATCCTGGTTAGCGTCAGCTCCCGCGCGTCTCGTTGCATCAGCGTCCGTGCGCGGTACGTTCTCTTCCTCGCTTTACTCCGCTCAGTAGTACGTATTGATCAGCTTGCCTCCGTTGTCAGCCCGTTGCTCGCGCCGTCGCCTCCTGTCCTCAGCCCTTTCACTGGATCGTCCACAGTCACCGCAGCATAGGGCTGCCACTCTCATTCGATGGAGGTCTGACTCGCGGGAAGGGGAGGATGCTCTTGGAGAACAGTAAGGTTCGTAAACGTCGTCCGATCTCCCGCCCATCATGGAGAGTCTATCTAACGTTTGCTTCCCTACCGTCCGACGCCACTCCGTGATGCTTCCGGCTTGACGTCTGGCTGCTTCTCCGTGCATTGTTTCCCTGTTGTGTACGCCGTACTACTCGTGTCTCCCACAGTCCACCCAGAGCTGGACATCCGTCGCGTCCTTCCGTCGTTTATGCTGCCCTGGCCATTCGTCTCCTTCAGGTCCCTCTCGTAAGTGTCTCCCGGGTCCTTCCATCTGTAGCCTTCACGCTTAGCTCTCGCGCGCCGACTAGTTCCCTTGTTGTGCTGGTTCGTCCGTTATCGTGCTCAGGCTTGCGTCCCGGCGCCCATCTCCCATCAACGGTACGTGCCGCTGCTGCCTCCTCGACGCGAGCAGGTCTCCGCTTGATGGCATCATAGTCGTCCTGCTGAACTCATTTTCCTCCAGGCGGACGATGTATTTACGTCTCTTCTCCCGGGCATTGTTTTGGCTTGTCCATCATCATCGTTGCTTCTGGAGGTTCTTGTCCCACTGTGAGTGTCATTCCTTGTTCGCTTGCCGTTGCAGGCATTCGCCGGCTCTGGTTCTTCCTTTCCGTATGCGTTTCGCGTTCGGTTAGCGTCTCCTGCGTTGTCAGGGTGGCAGTATGTCTCGTCTCGCCTGCACCGAGCTCATCGCGGAGCTAGTGCCTTGCGCATATCGCTTTGTTCACCGTATCATCTCCTCTCGTTTCCTGTACTAAGTTAGACTCAGGGCGATGCGTCGGTCGAGTCACGTCATCGTATATGGCATCGAGGCTACCAAGGTCTCGGAGGGTCACTGCATTCGCTGCCCCGTCGTTCCTGGCTTCTCCTTGGAGATTCTCGATTACTAGCTCGTAAGTTCCATATTCTACTTAGCGTAGTCGTACCTCATCCATAAATGCATTGCAAGCGTCCCCTCACCCGTTTCTTTCAGGTCTCCATTTGCCTCGTCTCCTCGTACTAGGGGTCTAGCTCGGAAGGTCCTCGTGACTTGTCCCGTCACTGGTCCGAGCCAGCATTCCTTCGCTCCGCATTCGCGCGTCAACATGCTCCCGGGGCCGTCCTGTCCACGCCGTCCAGTCGTCCTGCCATCCGCGGTGTCGAGCGTCCTGGTTAGCTGCTTCAGGTGGGCTATCTCCTCTTGGCAGTACGGCATCTCCAGTCTGACCGTTCCAACAGCATTCCCCCGGCACTCATTCTGTACCGTGAAGATTGCCCGTCCAGAGCCCCGCCGTTCGAGGTCGATTATCTCGCCGACAACGTGCGGGTCATATGGCTCGTAGTGCTCCAGGGCTGCGCCACTTTGCGCTCGTTTGTCTTTCGCCAGGGCTATGAGGCGCACCCTCGTTCCTATCTCAAGCAAGGACGTCGGGCTGAAGACCGTCTTGTAGACGTGTTGTTGCGTCCCTGTCTCGATGGATCCTCCTTCGCCGTATGCTCGCCACCATGCGTACACAGTCGTCGCCACGTCGTTTCTCCCCTCTCCTGCACCTATTCCGTCCCTCGCGTTCCTCGTCAGCTCCCGTCCCAACGTCCTTCCTCTTCCGTTGTCACGTCTGCCTCCCTCATCTGCTTCGCCCGTTGGGGTCCCAGTGACCTCCCAATTCACTCCTTTGCCGCCCTTCCAGTCCTCTCCTTTACTGTCCTTCCACCTTCTCGTTCTCCCCGCTCTCTCCCAGACTTGCGTCCCTCTCGTACATTCCCAGACTCCTCCGTCGTTCGTTTGGTCCTGAGTTAAAATGCCTCTGTCGTTGACCTCGTGTTCCGCGTATGGGCTGTGCGCGATTCGTGTCCCCGTTGTTCTTTCCTTTCTTCTCGTCGCTGTGCTCTGTCCTCTCCTCGCCGACCGATTCGTCTGCTTGTTCGTCGTCGTCGTGAGCTGTTCGCGGCTGCTCAGGGCGGGCGGGCGGGGCAGGGTGGTGTGTAGGCGGGGCTCTCTCTCCATAGTAGCGTATGGGGGGGTGAGGAGGTGTGGTGTATGGTGGTTGAGACGTGTCGTTTGTTGTAGTTGTCATAGGAATCAAATAGACCTGCACGTGGTTGAACTTGAGAAAATTTCTGGTAACGTGACAGGGTTAAGGAGCGACTAGGTGAGGGGCCAGCCCTGGGGGGAGGTCATCAGTGTGCTAGCTTTTATCCTCTAGGCACATTCAGTTGTTTTAGTATGTTTGTCTGTCTCCTGCATATGTTCCAGAATTTTCTGCAGTGCACGTCATTATTGCTCATGGGTCAGTGCTCTCTCTCAGTTTCGTCGTCCTATGTTCTGAGTCGCACTGAATCGAATCGAGACGCCCGTTTCACTCTCATCTGGGTTCCCAACTAGTCTTCAATTTGTGCCGTTGGGTCCCGTCTCCTCGTGCTTATTGAGGAGCGTCTCGTACTCGTCAGCCGTACGCCTGAGCGTGCTACATACCCCTCCCAGTAACCATACCGCCCATCCGGGCCTCCGTTTGTCCTCATCTGTTTCGCTCGAGAGTTCGCCCTCGGGACGCTTACTTGGGACACTCGAGCGTTGCTTCATTTCCTTGTATAGGTTCCCGCCGTCCTGAATGGTCCAGTTACGCATCATGCTTACTACTCCTGATAGGCGCCATTTCTGACGCATTCTATTCTCACGTCGCCTTGACTTCTCCCGCAGGTTGCCAGCTGGCATCCCGTTCATGCTGCCCTGGTCGCTCCTTCAGTCAATGTCCTGCTGACGAGCCTTCTCGTGCGATTGATTCAGACATCGATTTCCATGCTCTGTGCGTTTCCTTACTGACACCGGTGTCAGTGTTCTCCTGTTTCTCGTTCTCGTGAACGCTCGATTCTTCGAACTGCCTTCCGGCTCTCCTGGGTCCATGCCCGTGTAGATAGTTCGCACTCTAGCTGTCCTTTGCCTCGTATGCACAAACATTTGTCTCTCAACCAAGTTCCTTTGTATCGTATCCTCACGGTGTGGCCGCTCCGAGTGCCAGTGACCGTGGGAAAAGACCTAGTAGTGGTGGTCTATGGAAGAGGAGCGTCCAACCTCATGTCCATGTTAGGCTTTCGTAACACCCATGGGTGTGAACCCGGGCAGTATTCTTCGCCTAGATCGCCGCCAGAAGGCCTGCGCGATGAAAAGGTACGTCTCGCAATACTGTCCCCGAGCAAATGAGATGTCGTGATAGCTCGTGAGCCGGGGTCAGCATATCGCATGTCTGATGCACATGCAACTTCCAGCCCGGTCTCACGCACATAAGTATCTGGTGTTCCCACCTATGTCGCGCTCCCAGGGATCGCTTCCGAAGACGTACACGCATTGTATGCTCGGCGTTCACCGTTAGACTCGACGCAGGAACGGTGTAGAGTTGCCGGTTCGAGCGACTCTGCACCGTTGCAGCAAAACTTATCCGAGAGACCGACGTTGCCGTCTTCGACGGTGCTGGAAGAGNGCAGCAAAACTTATCCGAGAGACCGACGTTGCCGTCTTTGACGGTGCTGGAAGAACGAGCGGCCCTCCTTGCTTCCGATCGTCCCCCTGTCGTTTCCACGACTAATCCTCCCGACATAGCCGGCTTTGTAAAGTTATCAGATTGGTTGACGTGGCCCAACTGGCTGTGGGGCACTTTGTGCAGTGCGTGCCTGAGGAGAGCGCAGTCGGCAGGAGCTTGTCAACTCTAGTGCATATCTGACCCCCACCACACTCCAACCTCCACATGCTCGCATCCTTGCAGCTCCTCCCCATTGTGCTCTTTCATCTCTAGGGCTGCTATCGCCCGATAGGCTGATGATCTGCGCCGGACCAACGGGATCTCGTGGATTTTCAGTGTACCCGGCTTTTGAACAGAAACCCGGAGTTTGGGCTGCGAGGAGGTATTCCTTCTGAGTGTCGCTTTCGGATCTGATCTTCGTCGCTACCTGGGCCGACAGACATCTGTTCGTGGAATAGATAAGTAGTCTCGTGAGCCAACAGCCTACATCGGACACGGTCCGGCTGTCAGACGATGGGAGTGGTCTGATGGACGACGCTCCGTGCGAACCTCCTCTTGCAATCCATGGATGAAGGCTCGTAGAGAAGTCGGGGATTGACATGTACCGGACACTTTACTTCCGGCTGGACGTTCTGGTATTGAGACGCGGGACTTCCAGCCGATACATGTCCGAGTAGAATGCACTTCAAGTGCAATATGACGCCACCGACGTACCTTCGTTTGACATGCGGAACGTTGCCGGCCTCTGCGCTCGGTACCAGACAGCCTCATAGCAACGATCCGGGCATTTGAGAGAACTGGACAGCGTCGACACCATCAGTCGAGCTTCCTTGAGCTGTCAAAGAGAATCATGGCTCACCGATGCTCACCGGCATTTAGTGCACGCTGAGGGTCTCGTCAGCTCAAGCTTTATTCCATAAGCTCGTCGTACCAGCGTCCGCATCGTAGGCGCTGTAGCTGCTGGGATGCTACGATAGGATGGACCTGGTTCCTTGACGTGTAGGGTCATAATTCCAGGGATGACGTACCGTGAGCAGCTAGTGAACGTGGTCACATTGTTTCCGGGCTCTGTACAACGGATA
>WJSG01009407.1:0-19282 GCA_016618145.1 Sanghuangporus lonicericola | reverse complement strand
AATGACTTGACGAATTTTCTCGAGCTTCCTTCGGCGCTACACACTTGTCCTCGTCGCCCCAGGTCGCCCCCAAGCCGGCACAAGCGAAATCAATGACGCAAGTATGCACCAGTTGATATCAGACGCATCAAGGCTCTAAGACTCGGCCAGGAAGTGCCCTTTTCCTGATGCAGAACGGGCGAATCGCCCAAAATCCCGTTGTTTAAGATCCCTCAAATACACTCTATTACAGCAGTTTGCATATCGATGTAGCGGTCCGAAAACATTAGTGTCTAGCGGAGTTGGGCCCGGCCTCTCGGCACATCAGCTGGTGACCCACTCTTAGCCCGGGAGCCTGTTACAACTCCACACTCCGCCAAACCATCCGCGCGAGGCAGTATGAGGCCAGTGGTGAGCGCCGTCATTTCTGCTCGGCAGAGGTGCCGGGCCAAATTCCGCTAGACCCTAACGTTTTCGGAACGTTACATCGATATGCAAACTGCTGTACATCGTGACTGCTACTATCTAAGTGTGAGCACTGTCTTCGTGAGGGTGGACAAAAATGCCATGAAATCCACGAATTCCATCACGAACATAGCGTTACGGGCGCTCCATGAGAACTTCGTGCTATAATACATGAGGTATGCTCGTTACGTTCACAAAGATGAAGTACTGAACAAGTTCGTAGTAATTACGAAGTTTCAGGCGCATAATGGTGGCGGGTGGGGTACTTATTGGGGGTCTGTCACGGAACGTCACGTACGCACGAGGGATGTGCTCCGCAAACGCGTCGGTCGCCCGTTAGAAACCCCCCAATCCCTCTGCTCTTCTTGCTGCACTAGCCCTTTTCCAAGTATTATGGTCTATCTTCCTGTCCTGATAGGGTGCGGGAAAGCAGACCGGGGGTCATGGACAAGACATTGACCATAATGTAATGGAGACTGTCACATCACCTCCTCTCCAAAGGCGGCAGGAGGCAGACCATGAGAACGGCGGGTCATAGCGTTTACGAGGTCTAGCGACGACACCGGAGCAAGTGGTTGTATGTGAGGGTGGTTGATAGACCTCGCGAAGGCTCTGGGAGGACGCCCGGCAGGGGGAGGAGGCACGGCGGGCATCTGCGGAGGCTCAGAAGATGGGTCAGCATCAAAGACGGGTGCGGGGACTACGCAATGGAGAAGCAGGGCATGGGGACGAGGAGCCCGTGGCGGCGATGAAACCGTGCGAGAAGCTCGTTGGTGGTGGGGAGATTGGAGTGCGGAACCCAAGAGTCCTCAGACTCTTGCGGCATAATGAGTGACTATCCGTAAGGAATCTGGACACAATACTTCTAAATTTCGGAGCCTGAATCTGTGTGACAAGCCATGTGGCGCGCAGCGTCCCAGACCGTAACGCGAGTTCGTCTGGAGTTCTCGGTCGGCGTGGTCTCGACGTGCAGAGTTTTCAGACCGGCCGCGGCGAGATCGCGAATCTCACTGCATACCGTTTGCAGAGGTTCTCGACCTCACAAAGACCAGCAAACGCCCGTCTAGCAGGCTGAAAGTTCAGTTTAGAATCTGGCGGGGGGGTCGACCCCCCTCGCCAGATTTTAGAGTTTAGACTCGCGTAGCANCCCCTCGCCAGATTTTAGAGTTTAGACTCGCGTAGCACACGGCCGGAGCTTCAAGCGACAGTCTGAAAACTCGTCGGACTTCGAACTTGTCACGCTGGATCTCCGAGATACCCGGAGATATATCGTCTGAAACGTCCAGACGGCTTACAGATAGAGTCACTCAATGGCAGCCCTCGCCTAGGCTCGCCAGAGTGCGGAACTGATAGTTTTCGTGGTCCGCTCTGAGCCGACTACTGTACCATTTCTTACCATTTCGAATTGTTCGACCAGTCACGGTCACACCCGATCTTGGGAAACAACGGCAATAATTTCCTTTCGATTTATGGGATTTTCTGGGATTTTTCGAAAAATCCAAAAAGTCACGTGTTGGTCGAACAATTCGAAATGGTACAGTACATGCACGCACATGCCCAAAGGGGCCTATCGTTTGGTAAACGGCTGTCATGGATTCCGCGAGGTCTCTATCGTTTTGAAAGCAGTTGTGAGCAGCAAGCAGCCGTGGGTGTGCTCTCTCCTCCACTGTCCAGGACTAGCGCAATGCGGGCGGCTGGTCCCCAATCACATCAGGAGAACCTTTCTCCGCAATATTGCACTCTATAGGCTATATAGCGTCCGTTGTGCCATTGCCACCCCCCCTTTATATTGTGCTCTATAGCCGCCACTATCCACTCTATAGCGCACTGTAGCGCAATAGTGACATCCTAAAATAGCAACTTTTGCTCTCACAGGTGTGGGGATCGCTTGTTTGATCGCACAACCATCGGTGGTGCAGATGCTAAGGATAGCGGAATGCATATTATTGCATAGACTAAGACTAATACATGGCTAATATACAATCACAAGACCGCCAGGCCGGGCAAAGGGGGCAAGTAATGGATCGAAGACCACGCGAGCGAAGCAAAAGAAGCTACAACCAACAGTGTGATAGTGCCAGAGCGAAGGTGACACGACGGCAATGACGAGATGTACAAGGTCATGTGGATGAGCGAAAGACGAGCGAGGAGATCGGAAGTACGCGAGAGCGAGAGTGGCCCAGAGGAGCAAGGAGCCACAGCGGCTGAGCGTGCGAGCAGGCAAGAGCAGAGGGCATAACGAAGGTGGGAAGTATGCGGTCGAAGTGGGTCGCGCGAGCAAGTGCAGGCGGCAGGGAGAGCGAGCCAGTTGAAGCGGGCGAACGAGCAAGCAAGCGACAACAGGTGGAGCGCAGAGCAATGGACAAGCGCAGGTTGCCGGCTGATGGGCTTGGGCGGGACGGCTTCGACGACTTGAGCGGGACGGCTTGAGCCTGAACGATATGAGAGGACGAGGCAGAAGACGGCGACGGAGGAGTTAACGACGGGCAGAAGATAGAGGCAACGACGGGGCCGTTGACGACAGCCAGTTGACGGCGACGAGAGTCGGCGCATGTCGGAGGGCTAGAGCAGGTATGCAACCACCGACGGGAGCGGGCAGAAGGGTGTGGCGAGAACAAGCACAAGACAAGATAGCAAGCGGGATGAGCAGGAAGGGAGATGGTGCAGACAGGACTATGAGCTGGAGTGGACGGTGGACGACTGCATATGAGTGAGTAGACGAACCTTTCAGGTGAGGCATCTCCAGGCCCAGGGCCACTTCGAGCGATGCTTTGGGCTTCGTCCAATCTGGAGTCTTTGTCCTGCGAGAACGCGGCTCGCAGCGACGCAGAGTCGTCAGACCTCGGGCTCTATTGCCGACGACCGTTCTTGTTGCAGCCGTCCGTACAGATTCGTCACTAGGCTAGGTGTCGCTTGACCGACGGAGGACCAGGGATGAACAGAAGCAGAAAAGGAGGGGTACTCGCAGGTGCGACGTAGAGGGAGGAGGAGAAGGAAGGATGAAGAGAGCGAAAATGCAGCGAAGTCCGTATCAAGGCCAGATCGATAAGAGATCAGACGGCGCTTACGACCTCCGACTCACTCCGACACCCTCCGACATTGATATCCGACGGTCGGGCGTCAAAACAAAGCCTCTCCGCAAGATGGTCCGACGTTCGAGAGAGCATATTCTTTGCTTGGAAGGAGCTCAAACATTGTCTCATGGACCCTCAGAACATGAAGAAGTGTTGAAGCGCGATATCTCATCAATGTATTCGTAGCCTGGTATATTGCACAATAGTGCACTACAGAGCACAACGGGCTGCAATGAAATTGGGTGGCTGCAACGGGTGATAGGCGCCGAAGTGACGTCTCCCTGATGCACGGCGCGAAACCACGAAATCTTCAAGGGCACCTCGACCGGCTCTCGAAGCTCGAGCTTCCAGTGCGGTAACAATTGAGGTATTTTTAGTCAGACACGCCCAGGATGGATGCCCCACCGCCGTCCTGGAAGCGTAACGGCATCGATCGCAGATGCATGTACAGCTGTTATCATATCGATAGAGACTTCGCGACACCTACGTAAAGATGTTCGGCAGAGGCGGACCATAAAACTCGATACCGCAAATCCAACTCAGTGTGAGCGGGGAGCGAAGTGCGACTTTGGAGCCCTGGAGTTCGTGCACCCTGTGCCTGGGATGTCCGGGGCCCGGGCGATCCTTGCAGTTGTTATCATAAGTATCAGGTAAATTCCAGGCAATTTATTTTTTTTTTTTTTTTTTTTTTTTTTTTTTTTTTTTTTGGTGGAGCGCATATTGTCCTGAACCGCATTAGTCCCCAGTAGGGCTTATCGTACAGTTCTGGCTAGAGATATCTAGCCGGACGCGCTAGGCAAGTCATCCTTGGGTACTTAACCCAGGATCACTTACAATAATTATCGCCTTTCACCTCGAGGAAATGCTATTTACGCACTGAGTGTGGGACTCAGACTAGACAGATAAGTTTAGACGCCGCTAAGGCCAGCGTCTTCACTTATCTGTCTCGTCTAATACCCACTAAAACCCCGATATCCACAACCCATTTTGGAGGGAGCGCATCTCCATTTGCAATGACTGGTGACCAGATCCTCTCGACTTCGCAGGGCTTTAGTGCCTTCTTTCCCTTCCTGCTTATCGCCGCCGTTCTCCTATCAAGGTTGAGTCTCGATTCAATTGTCGCGTAGAAGCGATTAGCGACTTCAGCCTCGGTGAACTGTTCCCCCTCTCTGCCTATAACACGCTCACATCTCAGTTTCCACACAAGGTGTAGAGCCTCCGTGCATAGAATGCACCAAAGGTGCTCGATCGTAGTACGTCTGCAACCATTTGGCGCAGTAAAGACTGCGCAGGGTGCCCCGAAAGTCGTTCCCCAAGATGGCTCATGCCAATCCACACCTGTATGTGACCAGAGTCTCTTGAGCAGTTCCCATATCAGCTCCTGACCCTTCGCAGCGCATTCAAACGCAATGTGCGTCATCGTTTCGATTTCACCGCACACCGTGCATACCGCACGCATCTTTAGCTCTTCAGACATGTTTGTTCGTAGCCAGTGGGTACCTACCATGTACCCGTCGTGTGTGGCCATCCATAGGAATTGAGACGCCTCCCTTGAGACGTGTCTGGATCTGTACGCCGTCCATATTGTCTCCTCAGGAACCAGTATGTTATATACCCCTTTGATCCCGCTCATGATCCTATCTAGGTTGGCCTCCGTTCTCGGCCGCGGTTTTACTCGTGCGTCGCGTCGTTTCCTTACAGCTTTGTAGGCTAACTTCTGCGTAATTGATTGCAGCCTGGCCCCAGATAGGTTGAGAGCCGGCGGGATTACTAGACACAGCGGTTCACCTGCCGGCTTTTCTGCTCCGAGCGCTGCAAGTCTGTCGGCAGCCTCGTTCCCAGGATGGCCACTGTGCCCCTTGATCCATTTGAAAATCGTATGTCCCCGTCTCATTCTGAGGTTTGCCACTGTCAGTCTAGTGAGCAGTGCATTCTTTTGGAGGATATAGCCAGAGTCTTCGTGCCTGGCAGTCCATTTTGTGAGTGCGTTCATCGTGGTCTGGGAATCCGTTACTTGCGTCACCCTAGAACGCGCACTCGATGCCGTAGTCGCCAGTAGAGTAGCGACAATTTCACCAGTTTGATTCGATTGGTGAAGCTCTCGCGGCAACCGGAAACTTCTGTTGAGCGGATGTCCGTCCTCAACGAAGATTCCGGCCCCGGCACAGGCGTCCTGTTCTCCGTTTTTGAGACAGGACCCGTCTGTGGCGACAGTCAACGCCGAGCCATCCTCGTGAAGCAGCATAGGCGTGGGGCCGTCCGGCATTTGCTCCGGATCCGTAAATATCCTGAATGCTCTCCCTACGTCGCCCGAGGTCGTTATCCGTCGGTCGAAGGCAACTGAGTCCTTATCTAGGAGCTCCTGCTGGATGCGTTCCATATCCTCTTGTTCATGGTCTTCTGGCTGTCCTAGACTTGCGTTCCATTTCGCCGGGAGTGTGGTGATCATGTCGTTTGCTCTAGTACAGCATGCATGCGGATTGAGGCAGCCCGCGTCGTCCCGAAGCAGCTTACAGTCAGTGCAGGTACAGTCGGGCTTCGGTCTGTGCGCGGGGTTGTCCACCACGGTCGCAAGCTTCATGAAATCGCCAACCGTCGTCGCCTCGTGCCGATCTAGCAGGCAAGTCAGCAGCCTCGACGGCACTGTCAGCCTCCCTAGGCGTATACGGTCAGCATGGGCGTGATCCCACATGGGCATCGCGCTGAGGAGAGCTCTGGAGAAGGCGATGCCTTCTAGCCGGACGCCGTACTTGCGAGCCACATCCATCATCGCTTGCAGTTCCGACGGGAGTCCTCTCACTCTCGGCTTCCATCGCTGGAGGAAGGGGTTGATGCGGAGGGAGGCCAGTCTGGGACGCGTGTCTCGGGGAACGTGAGTCGCGAAAAGGTCGTCCGCCAGATAGGCCCAGACGGGCCTTTCGGAACTAAAGTCGAGGTACGCGCGCAACCACATAATATCTATCGCCTCACTCCTTGCTGTCAGATCGAGCATCCCTAGGCCACCCATTTCGACTGGGAGACAGACATGGTCCATTGCGACGGGGGGAGTATGTCGGTCATCCCAGATGTAGTTCCATATCAATTTCGTGAGGCGAGTCTTAATCGCGTCCGGCATACGTTGGACTGTGGTTAGAAATTGAGTCATGCCTCCGATAATCATCTGCACTACGTGTTTTTTCCCCTGCATTGTCGCATGTCCTTTCTTCCACCTCTCGATGACTTTCATTAGCGGCTGACGCATGGCGACAATCTTGTTTAGCACAAGCGTCCATATACCTTCCTGGTCGACACCATTGCCAAAGAAGGCCCCGAGGATTCGAACCGTCTCCCCCTGTTGGGCGACGTGCACTCCCTGAGGGTAGTTCTTCCAGGCACCCGTCGCACGATACGTTGTGGCCATCTCATCGCGGTAAGCCTTCCCTCCTATCGGGATTATCTCAGTCTTGCCTATGTTGAAACGCGCTTTCGCCGCAGAACACCATGTATCCAGGACCGCCTGGAGAGTCGCAAAATCGTCTCTCTCCGAGAGGTAGACCGTCGTATCGTCGGCGAACAGGACTGCTTTCAATACCTCGTCGCACTTTGGTATGGAGAAACCTTCAATATCCGATTTCCGTATCATCGCTGATAACGGTTCAATGGCTAGATCAAAGAGAAGGCAGGACAGAGGATCGCCCTGCCTTACACCCCTATAGATGCGGTACGGCTTGCTTAGGATGCCGTTCACCATGATCGAGGTCATGGCAGATCCGTAGAGCGATTGGATCATGCGTATGAAGACCTCAGATATGTTGAATTTCTCCAGGACCCTCCACAAGTAGTCATGGGCGATTTTGTCGTAGGCCTTCTCCTGATCGAGTGCTATAATGGCACCGTTTGCGTCGTTCTTCTCCGTCCAGGTCATCATCAACCTCGCTAGCTGCGTGTGATTATGAATTTTCCTGCCTGGGACAAATCCCGCTTGCGCGCGGTGAATGAGGCCGGGCGCAACGTCCGCCAGACGTACAGCAAGGACCTTGCTTAGGAGTTTATAGTCTGTATTGAGTAGCGTGATGGGTCTATAATTCACTACCCTCGTCCGCTCACCCTTCTCTTTGTAGATTGGAGCTATCCATCCTTGTGCGAAGTGCGTCCGAGGGTCGACACCATAGGAACGGATGTCCTCAAGAGCGGCCGCAATCAGCTTAACGACATCGAAATCACTCCGACTGGGGAAACGAGCGTCTTCGGTGTGTCTAGCGTGGAGTGTTTTCCATAATTCGAAGGGAATACCATCTATGCCGGGCGCCGTGCCGTTTTTTGCGAAGCGCAGAGCAAGCAGGCAATCTTCGTACGTGATCTTCTCACCCAGCTCGGCAGCCTGATCCTCCGACACAGCGGTATCGAGGCTCTGCAGCGCCCGAGCAATATCAGATTCTCTCTCCTCGCGTGACCTCAGCGTTTGGTCGTCTTCCTGTACCTTCATGTGATGCAGGCGGGCCATCGCTGCCATTCGCGTCGAGTCTGACTCGTAGAGTTTCTCTCCAGAGACCCCGAGTTGGCCCTCCTTCTCAAAGGAGTGAATGACGTCTCTAGGGGCACATTCACGGTGCAGTTTCGACCAATACTTAGTTGGCCGGTCTCCATACAGGCGGTGCGTTGCTCTAGAGTTTTGCTGTTGCTGCTTAATCCTCCTTTGCTTAAGCTGCCGTACTTGCTTTGCTAGGGCGGCTGCCTCAGCTATCTTAGCCGGTTCCGACAGCGTACGGCTAGCCTTGACTTGCTTGAGTGCGCGTTCAGTTTCGCGGATGTCCGCGAGGAGTCTAGGTACGATCTTACGTTCCCTGTCTCTCGCCATCTTCATAATATCTGTCTTGAAACTATAGAGGATTCTCTGGGGGTTGAACTCGGCAGACCGAGTGTTTCGTTCATCTAGAGAACTAAGCTGGCTCATCGCCGCGAGGCCTCTTGCTTTCATGAGTTTTGTAAGGGTCTTGTCCTTAAGTAATTGGAGCGGAAAGAGCGGCCTCCCCGATCCCATAACCGGCGCATTGTCCGGAGTTAGTTGGACGGTGATGAGGCTATGATCTGTTCTAACAGCTGCCTCGCAGATCGTCCATTCTCGTGCGCCCTCAAATATCGCCGGGGTGACATAGAAGCGGTCTAGCCGGGAGAAGACCGCATTCGGGCCCGTCCCTCTATGAAAAGTATATTCTCTGGTGTTAGGGTACGTTACCCTCCATCCATCGGCGAGCATGAATCCCAGGCTGAGCTTGAGATCATCCAAGGCATGCATTGACGGGTCCGAAACGTCATTCACCGGCAAGCGGTCAAGCGCATCCTCCACCGTGTTGAAATCTCCTGCCATGAGGTCCGGCCTTGGACATTCGGGGTGGTCTGCATAGTACTTGCAGACTTCTTCAAAGAAGGTTTTGCGTTCTGTTGCGCCTTGTGAGGTTGGCGCATATATGCATAGCAGCGTCTTGGTGTCTCCGCCTTGACATTTCAGGGAGATCTGAAGGGCCTTCCCTGGCACAATGACTGTCTCTACTATCCCATGAGTATCAACATATCTCGCGTTAAGCACGAAGGCGACCCCGTCGCGTTGCGTCGGGGCATCCGGGTTTGCAGAGTAGAAAATTCGGATTTTGTGTGCGTACATCTCGTGGATGCTCGCTACCCGTTCCCTCGTCAGATGCGTTTCTTGTAGGAGCAGGACGCCTATACGATGCTGGGCCATAATACGGAAGATCTTGCCCCACTTATTGTCTTGGTGGTCCTTCACTAGATTGCCGAAACCATTAATGTTGAGAGACGCTACTTGGAGCGCCGTCTTGCGTTCGAAACGTTCCTTCTCCACTCTTCGCGGCGGGCGTACCCGCGTCGCGCCTCCTTCTATAGATGAGCCGCCCTCAGGGGCACTCCCTTCTCGTTCGTGCGTGCTACCGTTGCTGCCCGAGACGTCGATGAGAGGAGGCGTAGCACTCGCCGCACTCCTCTCTCTATCCTGGGCAGAGCGTGATGGACCGAATACCGTACGTGCAGCCGTGTTGTTCAGAAGTGATTGAGATGTGTTCGCAGTTGGTTGTGTCGCCTGAGTTACAACCATAGCTCAGGCCTAGACGGTTATGCCCTCCGTCTCGGGCGACGAATGCGCAGGTTCAGTGTGCAGTCACTGTCGCTGGCTTTAGCAACTAAGCTCGGTCCGCCGACGCCTCAATAGGCTGACCGTGATAACGCACACTGGAAGCGGTCCTGTACTCGTAAGTCAGTATGTTAGGCTTCCAGCTGACACCGTCTGTCTGGGTTTCCGCCGTTGCTCACTGCATGCCACGACCTCCGCCCAGCGGCTGCGCTGATCAGGCTGTCAGACCTGGCGCACCTGTACCGGTTTCCGTGTGTACTCTTCCTTCCACTCGAGTTTCTTACCGTCTAGCAGCGCATAAGCTCTCACCGTTACTCTTGGAAGGCTAGCCTCTTCCCGCCAGGCCTGATGCCGTACAGCTTCCATCAGGTTCGCGTTCAGAGTCGCATAGCGTTCCACTAGACCTGAATTTACGGCTCTGCCATGTCGTGTAGAGCATACATACATCATGGCGCAACCCGGAGCAGGCCTACAGTCACAATGAGTTCAAGATATAGTTCGTCGTCAGGAATCCTTTCCCGTGCGCCGCCTCTCAGAAGGTTCAACGCCCAGCATTCCTTCCATTTCCGCCGTTATGAGGACCGTGGCCATCGCGTCTATCGCGTCCATCGCGCCCGTCACGCCCGTCGCGTCTATCCCGCCCATCGCGTCCATCGCGTCCGTCTCTTCCACGGTTCTGCTGCCCTGAAGGACGAGTTGGTCGCCCGTCCCGCCTCGGCGTGGTCCGGCCCTGCTCGCGTTCTCTCTCAGCCGGCCGTCCGTGGCCCGAGTGTTGGTTCGTTTGCGTGCCGCGGCCGTTCCTCCTCAAATCGGGTCGGCGTTGGGAGCTATGAGCCTCGCCGTGGGTTCTCTCTCCGAAAACGCCTTGGCCCTGTTCGGGGCCGTTCCACCCAGGGGTCCTCGGGATAGGGCAGAGGTGCATCGGGTGGCTGACGCTCCTGCAGCCTCCGCATGCGGCCACGTAGCGCACCCTTCCCGTTCCATTCGCAAAGCTCCGGTAGCGGCGCGTTCTCAGCTCGGCCGTCCAGCGTCGCCATTCGCGCAAGTCCCTCGTGGGAGAGCGGATGAAAACGTTAGTGACATAGTTCCCATTGCCAAGCTGCATCGTCTGTATGCGAAGGGTGCGGAGGACGGCGTCGATGGCTCGCTCAACAGGCCAGCCTGTGAAGTCCGGGTTTGACGCGACCATCGTCCCCATCCATTCGTGCATTTCAGGTTCCTCGAGGACATGGAGAATGGCCGCCCTAATATTGCGCTCGTTTCCGTTGAGAAAGCCCTCAAGCATCATTAGCCACGATGGAATCGTTGTCGCGCGAGGAGACGTGTGGAAGGAAATCGTAGGGAAAGACCAGGTACGCCTGGCTAAGGCTCTCGCAGTGGCGTCCTGGGATAGGCCGCGGATAGCCCACATCGTCGGAAGATCTCTTGCTCGGACGCCAGTGCCTTCCTCTGGCTCAGGCGGCACGACGTCGAACTCCGTTTCATGCGTGATGAACTCGATGCCGCGTCGGATGTTGTCGGCGATCCGTCTGTTGAAGGTGTCGTCCTCAGTATATCTGTAGTTGAACACATCTACGAATACTACTGAGTTCGTTGGGTCAGACCACATCTCACGAATCCACTCCATAGCCATGCCACGGATGCCGGCCTCTGGGTCGTCCCGGTGAATCGTCGGGAAGCCGCCAGCTGGCACGTCTGTAGGCTCGAACGGTCGTCCAGCACCATCATTGCTGAGAGCCAACGGGAGAAGTTCTCCCTCTTCTTGGTGCCAGTCCTCGAGGTCTCCGTCCCTCTCGTGTTGGTCGGAGATATCGTCGTAGGGCATGGGATCGTCCTCGCGATCTTCTGAGAGTCTTCCCAAACGGCCGGCCGGAGGCTCGTTCTCGTCGCGATACTCGCTGCGGTGACCAGTGGATCTACTGGACGGGAGTGGGGAGTGAGCTTGCGCAGGCGGGCACCAGCGATTCGTAATAAGCGAGAACGGAGACCTCAGAGGGAGCGGCGGTGATCGTCCGCGTGTCCCTCCCAGGTTGTTCGACGCAACATGGAGTGCGGCTCTAGTGTTCGGCAGCGGGACGAAAGCAGACGGGCTTCTGCCATATCAGGCGTATGAGTCTTCATACTGCGCGCTCGGTCCACTCAGGCGGGCATCAGCCGTCCTATTCGCTCTTGTCGGAGCTGCGTCGCGTTCGTGCCAGCGTTCGTCGAGGTGCGGAGGCAGGGGCCGCGAGGAGTGATCGTCCCGCTCCCTCAGGCCTCGTCCGTTCCAGTCGACTCGCATCTCGCCTTCATCACGCAAGCCTGAAGGTCCTGCTCCTTGGGACTGGCCCGCGCGAGACGCAAGAGCATCCCTGGAGGAGGGGTGGCGCAGGCTGCGTTGTTTCGCCTCGTGCAGCTCAGCCTCGCTCCATCCTCCATGGGCCTGAAGCGGGAGCTCGGCTTCCTGTTCGGCCTCCTCGGGTTCCGGGGATAGATCCCGCGCCTTCCCTTTACCCTTGTTGGGCTGCGGCGTGTTCTGTTGCGAATCAGAGTCGTCTTCGTCGCCATCAGCATCGACGTCCATTCCGCGAAAGTCGTCGCCAGCATGGGCCACCGAGGCGGTAGATGCGACAGTAGATACCTCGTGCAGCTGGCGCTGGGATGGCTCTCGGTCCGAGACACGTGTTTGCAGAGAGTCAGAGGCACGCCGCGCGAGTCGTGGGTTATAAGTAGGCGGGCGCAGGCTCGACAGCGGTGGGGTGCCCATGGCACGTACAAGATGGGTTGGCGTGGACGCCATTACAGGAGCGAAGGAGAATCTTAGTTCGTTAGGCAGACCGTCTGCTCCCGCCACCTCTACCCTTCGTTCGCTCTCCCACGGGTTGCGTCCGTCGCATCCTGGCTCAGCGAGCATCCGCCCTCCAACCACGGTAGGCGTGGTATTTGCGGGTCTCGGGCGACGGCGAGCGCGTTGGATATCCTCGGGGTCCGGGGAGCCGGGCCAGAGACGCTTCCTGGCGTTCCGGGCGTGATCTACATCGGCAGGAGTGGAGGGGAGCTCACCATGATGGAAGGCACGGGGATCCCCGTTCAGAGCAGGCTGGTTAAGCACGAGGCGCTCCTCGGGTGCGCCGGCACGGCTGGCCGGCACAGCCTCATTGTCGCGTTGCTGAATGGAGGGTGCATCGCGGGCCTGGTAGTCGAGAGGACCGAGAGGGAGGGGCGGGGGGGAGAAGAACGCAAAGTAGTCCGACTCTTCATCTTCCTCCCGTCCTGTACCGCCCGCGTTGAAGACGGCCATCTCTTGCTCTACGGTTGTCGACGGAACGCGAGCCTCGCGTTGGGGAGCATCATCGCCGAGCTGGAGGCCGAGGAGATTCAGCTCACGAATCCTCGCAGCACGTATAGATGGCGACGGGGACGCCGAGTCGATGTCCACCGAGGACGGGGTGCTCGTCGCCTCAGACGTCCAGCCAATACTGATTGGCGACGAGCTCGCTCGATCTACCCTTGTCTGAGTGCTGTTCCACTGCGACAGCGAGAGATCGAGTGTGCTGGACAGCAGCGAGCCCGAGCCGTCTGAGGAGGCGTAGGGCTCGCGGGGACTTAGAGAACGGAGAGAAGAAGGAGGGAAGTTAGCGTACCTGCACGCCCATGCGCTCGAAAGCCTGCGGCGCCATGCCAGCCGTCCCACTCAAACTTCCGAAAACTCCGAGGGTGCCATGAGACGCAGCCTCCGTCGAGCCGCCGTTGCGACGTTCGCGCTGCGTGAGGGGAGGGGGAACGTCGGTCACCGTGGGCAGAGAGGTCGGAGAGGCGAGATCGAATGTATCGTTGATGACAAGCGGCGTGACGTTGGCCGCGAGCAGCTCAGTCGTCGCCACCTGGGCTGCCACGTCGACGCGCCGGGAGAGCGGCGGCGTGGCTGGGACGAGGATGCGGGAACCATTGGGCGTGAAGATGCCCGGGGGGTAAGCCAGGGCGGTGTTTTCAGTGGCGTGAGCGAGAGAGTTGGACATTGCAAAGCAGCAGTGGGCGGCAGTAGACTCGAGAGCAGAGTTAGATGCGAGTGGGAGGAGGAAAGCAGCAGGAGGGCGGGAGACTCAGGTGAGTCTGAACGCGGTGTTTTGCAGCGTTTGGTTCTAACCTTTCTTCTAATCCTCGCGCCTGCGGGATCGCATCGGAGTTGGTTGCACGCGCTGTCTCACGCGTGCCTCGTTGGTGGGTCCGAGTACTTGTTGGAGCATTGCTGACCGCGTTTTTGCGCAGTGTTAGTCGCCTCAGTTACGAGCGTTCAGTACAGGAGACATCGGGTGCCGTATATGGGCATCAAGTGCCCCACAACTCGGCAGCAGTCGCGCCGGCGCGTGGTTGCTTCTATTGGTTCGGATTGCCACGCGTCCCATGTCTGTGAGTATTTCACGTCTCCTCAACGCGTTTCTTCATAAATCCGTATCATGATGGGTGTCGATCTGTTCTGCCAGTTCGCGCGCACCCATCCCGTATCTCTGCTCACCCCGGGCAGCGCCGTGGAGACCTGTACGTGCTTTTGTTCGTATATAGGCATACGGGAGAAGCCTGTCAGACTAACTCAGGTCGTTAAACTAGTAACTAGTAGCCCTTTGTGGCTCTCAGCCAGCACTCGCGTCCCAGGCACTCCCGCATCGTCGGCGTCGGTCTCACGCACGCGAGGATACCCAAATCGTCCTCCGCCGTCGCCTCTCCCGCCTTCCTGTCGTGGGCGCGCCTCTCCGGGCGAACGCGCTTTTGAAGCCGATATGGGAACTCGATCTCCACTTCGTCAACCTCGTTCCCCAGACAGTCGTTTACAATCCTTGCGGATGCCACACCATCTTCCATCCTCCAGACCTCAGCAACTCGCCCCGTTACGTGCGGATCGTGCGTGTCGTAGTGATTCGGTGGAGTATTTGGTGAGTGGTACGCCATCGGTGTAGCAGCGAGGATTTTAACTGTTCTTCCGATGGCAATCGGCTCGTCGGGCCAGATTGCGAGGGTGTACGCGTGTCGCAGTCTCGCGCCGCGAGTGCCTTGGGCAGGCTGAAGGAGACCCTTCCATCGCGCTATCAGGAGGAGGTGGTTGGGGTTGTGCGGGGGAGGTATAGTTGAGACTGTGGGCTTGCGCGTGTGTTCAGGCGTAGCCATTTGGGTGCTTTTAGGAGGAGTGCTTAGACGTGGGGGACGTGGGGTCCTGCAACTGTCTGCATTTCTACTGCGCAGAATATAACGAAATCTGTTTGAACAACGCGTCTCGTTGGACGTCGGTTCGCGGAGCTAGTGGCAACTTCTGATAGTGCTATTCGGGAGCGAAACTAATCCGAAATTATGCTAAGGCATCTCTCGCACCCTCAGAGGGTAGGCAATTGCCTGCAGAGATCCTGGACAATACCAGCGTAGGCAGGACGCTTCCTGAAGCGAGAGACGAGTTAAGGTCTTGGCCAGAAACGGGTTGCGTGAATTCAGTCCGTAGCTTCGCCTCATGCGAGTACCGTGCGCCGAGCATTCACGTATTCAGGAGGTGATCAGGGATCCAGACTGAAACATCTTCCAGCGTAGGAGATATTAGAGTATGAACAGGCAGCTAGTGTTTGGGGGCAGGCTCAACACGGTGTAGTACGTTCAGCTTCCTCGTACTTTCGTTCACCGGAACAGAGGCTTTTGCTTCAGGCTGGCAGGTGTGCTTGGGCAGTCCTAGTTTCATGCCCCATCTGGAAGCGTTTCGTACGACCGCAACGTATTGGGACGTCTTCGCTGTCACCTAGCGCGTGCCTCAGGCCGTGCCTGAGCCCAGGATCCTGTCAGCTCGCCACGCGGAAAACCGCTTAGATGACCCTTAATCTAATCAGCTCGCAGTCGTACGACTCTGGCACTGCGCGAGGCGTCGCGCTGGCACTCTTCGCGGCTGGACGTCTATGCCGTGCTCGAGGTCCACTCCTCCGTGAGGGCGCCGCGAGTTCGTAGCATGATGCTCGAGCCTCGTCGGGGTGGGTGTAGCTAGTTTATACCCTGTTGCGGCCAGGGGCACGCAGGTCTGGAGACCTGGAGTACAAGACTCCCTCGAGCCGTCGCTCGTTCGCGTCGACACGCATATTGCTTGGCTCGGCCTACGTGGATATCCGGCATCGCTGGCTAGACATATGTGTGCTCTCGTATCGTAGTATATAGCCCCGGTATGGCCGCTCCAAGGAGCCAGGGACCGTGGGAGAACGCACCGAGGTGGTGGTTGCAGGAAGAGGAGCCCTCAATTCCAGTCAATTTGACCCTCCGTGAGAGCTCTTGCAAATTTGCGGTCAAGCTGAACTGCCGGTCTGCTTCTTTGCACCCTATCAGGCACATCGGCATAAGTATGGGCCGCGCAGGCGCGGGCATGGAAATGCACGACTAGTCCTCGCCGTTCGTGAACCTCATAAGTGGCGGTCGAGTTCGGTGCGCTCGTCCTTTGACTTACCACCACATCCCCCCTCTTTTCCCTAACTTGCATCAAAGTCATGGAATCTTCAAGACACCCCTGGTTCCCGCCCGAGATCCTGGCAAAGATCCTCAAAACGACATGGATCTCTACCATCTCGGCGGATGAGCGCAAGTCGCTGCTCTCCGCCTTCGCTCGAGCTGACCCCGTTCTGCACGAACTACTCACCAGCGCCGCGATGCGCTTCGTGATTCTCGACGTCAGCGGCTTCCGCACGGACGATCTGGATCTCTATGCTGCGCTTGCAGACCGCGCTCCGAGAGAGGCAGGCGCTGCTGTCGATTCGCAGCCCGAACTGACGTCGTACTACAACCTCGAAGTCCCCGGTGGCGACGTGCTTGCGCGCCGCGCGAACTTCTTCAAGAACTCACACCTCCGCATCGAAGGACTTACGGGTGCAGGCGACCAGCCCCACCACCACCGTCTCATCTTCGACCCCCGCCTCACCTGGGACTACGTCCTCATGAAACTCACAAACATCATTTCCGACGCACAGTCTCTCACCCTCGCCTCCGCACCCTCCTCTCTCTGGCCGGACGAGAAGCAAATCGTGCCCGCGCTGCTCTTCCGGACTCTCCATTGCTTCCCGAACCTGCGGAGCGTGCACTTCTTGGAGGTCTTCAACCTTGCGAGCTACAGTGCCGCAGCGCCCCCCGTCGCGCAGGTGACCTACCTGCGGCTCACGCACGTCCCGCTCTGCGAGTGCTCGAGCCGGGACCGTCGCGCGGACAGACACCTCCAGTGCTCCCCCGCTGCGACGCTGCTCCAGTGTTTCCCGAGCCTGCAGCACTTGCACCTCGAGAACG
Organism: Sanghuangporus lonicericola; assembly: GCA_016618145.1. NCBI lineage: Eukaryota > Fungi > Basidiomycota > Agaricomycetes > Hymenochaetales > Hymenochaetaceae > Sanghuangporus > Sanghuangporus lonicericola. Next base: position 2,368 of record WJSG01009407.1, on the reverse strand, counting down.
CGGGGTTGAACGCGGGGTTCCTGAACATGCTGTGTCCGCCAGCGTCGCTGCGGACGCTAACGCTCGACGCCGCGCCCGTGCAGCGGATTAAGGGGCGGGAGGCGTTCAGCTCGCTGCTCGAGTACAAGCTCGCGGCGGCTGTCAAGGGCGGGTTCATGACTGCGCCTGCGGCGGCTGACGGGGATGAGGGCGACTCGGAGGACGGGCCGCGGAGGAAAATCGTGGTGCGGACGGCCGCGGTAAAGCCGTTCGGGTGGATGATCGCGCAGGCGGCGTGTGACGCAGCGGGGATCGAGCTCGTGCACCAGGTTGTGTATGCGGCGCCGGATGTGCGAGTGGATTTTGGGCTCGAGCTCAAGGGCTGTCAAGGGTTCTTCGGCTGGGAGTGTGACGAAGAGTCCGACGGTGCTTGAGGCTGCGAAGATGACGGCCATTTAGATGTGACACTGCAGTCAGGCCGGAGCTGCGCCAGTACTCGTGTTTTGTCGGTAGCTCTTGTAATATACTTAGTAGCTTGCGATAGGTATAGGTGGACATCAGTATAGTGCGCGTCCAATTCGAGACTATGGGCATTGTCAACGCCGGACCCCCCAGCAGCGCGTTCGGCGAGAGCAGCTTCAAGTTACAGAGTCAAGTCGGATGAAGTAGGAGACATCCAGGATAGCGATGCCGTCGATGCCTGTCGCGGCACGCGCGAGATTGGGGTCGGCGAGGGCGAACGTGCAGAGCAGCAGCTGGCGCTCTTTTAAACAAATTCCATGCAATTTACAGGATCTCTTGAGCAGTTCAAAAGGGAGATGTGCGCAATCCATGAATATGGGGGAAGGTGGGAGATTATTGGCAGGGGAAGGACCTACGAAGCTCTGTATGATGGATATTGTGAATGGCCGGCCTGAGCGATCAAGCGCCAGCGCCGTGTCTGGGACTTGATGTCTTGGGTTGGACCGCGCGCCATGCCCATGTATCGCTCCCTGGTACAACGGCGCGCCCTTACGATCTCTCTCGGACCTGTGGCAAGCACTAGACGAGACCTTCCACGCGGCAGCTGAGCGGCCTGTCGACGCCTCAATACTCGACGAACTCTCGACTCTTCCGGAACGCGAGTGCCCACCTATCTCGAGCACCGAAGTCACGGACGCCATCCGACACGTCTCAGCCTCGTCGACTCCGGGCTGGGACCACCTACACTGGCGACATCTCAAACTCCTACTCCGCGACGACCATTTCCTGGAGGTCCTTACTCGTCTGTACAACACCATCCTCCGGCATGGCGTCTGGCCGGCGCAGTTCAAGCGCGCAGTCTCGGTGGTCATCCCGAAACCGTACAAGGACGACTACTCCCGCGTCAAGTCATATCGACCGATTGTCCTTCTCAGCACGCTCGGCAAGCTCTTCGAGAAGGTACTCAGCGAGCGACTGCATTACGAATGTCAGAAGTACAACATCCTTCACCCGAATCAATTCGGCGGCACGAAGGCGCACAGCACCGTGGACGCAGCAAATATCCTCGTCACTCACGTCCGCGCTGGTTGGCGCAAGGGACTCGTCTCGTCGTGCCTTGCGTTCGACGTGGCGCAGTTCTTTCCATCAATGAATCACGCCCTACTCTGTCGCATCCTGAAGCACTACGGCTTCGCGCAACCCCTCGTCAAGTTCTTCCAACACTACCTCAGCGATCGTCAGTCTTGCTTCCGTTGGGGCAAGGCGACGTCTCCATGGTTCGACCTGCCTGCAGTAGGCGCAGGGCAGGGCTCGGCTCTCTCTCCCATCCTCACCAACGTCTATATCTCTCCCGCCATTCACCTGTTATCTCCCGCCTCCGGTCGCGACCCCGCAGACCTGAAGATGTACGTCGACGACGGCATGTGGCTCGTCACTTCTTCCAGCATCGCCCAGAACTGCGACATCCTCTGCGAACGGTACGCAGAAACAGTCGTCACGCTAGGCCGCCTTGGACTCGTCATTGAAGGCGACAAGAATGAAGCCATGCACTTCATCTCAGGTCGCCTGGCTCGGTCCCACTCCCCGCTCCCTCTGCGTCTCACCCCCACTCTCACCATCCAACCAAAGCCAGTCATGCGCTGGCTGGGTTTCCGTCTCGACTCCCGCCTCTCCTTCCGCGCTCATGTTTCGTACTTTGCGGAACGCGCCTCCACGACCGTGAACGCCATGCTCATGCTCGGAAGCTCACTCCGTGGGCTCACGCCCATGCAGCGTCGCACGCTCTTCATCTCGTGCGTACGCCCCCTCCTCACCTACGGCGCTGAAGTTTGGTACCGCACGAAGGGCTGCAAGACCCTTATGCAACCCCTTGTCGCGGCCCAAAACCGAGCGCTGCGCTGGATTACTGGCGCTTTCCGAACGACGC
>WJSG01009395.1:0-18970 GCA_016618145.1 Sanghuangporus lonicericola | reverse complement strand
CTTCAGTAATTAGCTTATATCTGCACTTTCATAGGTCGGAGCACCATGCTGCTTTTTGGAATTGTTTAGTACCATCATCATCTTGACCTCCACCACTGTTCAGCCTTATCCGCCCACAGCATGTAACTACAGCCCCTTATCAGTTCTACCACAAAGTCAGCAATATCTTCCTTATTTCTGGCCTGATAAGCAGATCTGCAGGACTGCACAGGTCAGGGAAAGCAGTATTATAATAGTTGTATTCGAAGTTTTTGGGGTGGAGAAAAAGTAGGGGAAGTTGCTACCAGCAGCCTGCAGGGTGGACTGCAAACTAAGGTACATATCATGTTTGACACTGCTATACCTTTGGATGCCCATTATATGTATCCACCATCAAGGGATNTGCCCATTATATGTATCCACCATCAAGGGATGTGTTCAAGGCATCAATAGAGTTATTTCTACAAGTGCTGTGGCTCCTAGATTCATGTCAAAGGGCCAAATATCAAGCATACAAGAATTAAGACGTGTCTTACACAGGTGCTTATTTTACGATCTGGCTCATAGACCAGGCTCTGGTTGGCCAATATTGATGAAATAAACTGTAGTAAAAAGCTGTAAACATGCCCTTGCCATTGGTAATATTTATATGCTTATCACCCAAGCGAATCTGGTGGAATGGACATGCTATTGCACAGGGCTGATAACCCATTGCTATGCTCATAGACACTCTGATAAGGTATTCAATTCCTGCATCAGTGGTGTACACACCTAAGCTTTCTAAAGCACAAATTTGCAGCTTCATTGCAGCATTTTGTCATGCACTATGCAAGAAATACTGGCATTCTACTCGTGCAAAACAAAATCATGATTTCAAGCATCACAGAAGAGGGTACAGCCATATAATCTGCTCAGCCCTCAAGGCATATTATACTCACCATTTATGCCAAGGCTTGAGCCAATGAGATCAGTGCTCATCAACCTACACAGGGTGGAGCTATTTGGTCTGTGCACAGTATAAAAGATATGTGGATGTCTAGAGGTCACATGCCTGCATATATAGGCCCATCAGGTGGAGAGTGAAAATGTGAACTCAATGAGCCTAACTTCATGCCAATTGGTGAAGATCTAAGGGAGATAGAGGCAGAGCAATAGTGAGCCAACAAGCCATGAGCATCAAGTTGCCATATTGGGACAGGAAAGCACGAAAAAAGCGCCAGATGGTTGGTATAACACAGCCACCCAAGCCCCGAGGGGTTGGAAGGGTATAGCACAGCAAAAAGCCAAAAAAGCGCCCAGAAAGCGCCCCTTCCGGCCTGGCTGTTAGATCAGCTGCCTATTTGGACAGGGTCCCGGGCAGCCCCGGTTTCCCTGGGCAACTCTAACGCATTAAGGCTCACAACCATAATATAATGTATAAGCACCTGCAGGCCTTTACCATAACTTAATGTATTATACTGACAACAGCAGCTGTTTTTACGGGCATGGCGGTTTGCCTCGGATTGGAGCTTCACACCAACCAGCTCAGACATGAGCTTATCTGCGTCAAGCGAGAAGAGCTGGACCTTGACGAGCTCCCAGGTCTGGATCTTCGGGAGCAATAGGACGAGTGTGCGAGCGACATGAAGATCTGGGAGTGTCTCGCCAGTGTCTTCAATCCACTTCTTAAGGTTCTGATCTTCGCGATGTGGTCAGCCGCTCCTCAAAGTGGTAATGGACGTCAATGTGTTGCTGATTCATGACGAAGTGGCACTTTCAGGTGTTCCACATTTCCTACGCCGTGGTACAGTCACTCACCAGCTGCTGAGCAGAACGCTCAGCCGCTCCCAACATCATTCCCTGTGTGGCATTGTCCTTCAAAATCCAGTCCATGTGCTCCTTCTGCTGTGCCCTCCATTCCTTCAACTCCGCGAGGTCCCCTGGAGGTGTATCGCCTGAAGGCTTCGCTGGACAGACTTTGGTACTGGTTACAATGAGCCAAAGATAGCGAGCTTGAAGTGCGGCCAGCATATTGGCCGCCCAATCAGCGTAGTTCTGACCATTGAGTTTTGGAAATCAGAAGTCACCCGTGGGTGCTTTGTGATGACATCTCGAGCGTTGTCGCAGGGCTCAATACCTGATGACAGAATGCAATGGAGGAGACAAGCGGGCGAGTGAGGCAGTGCAGGCAAGAACTGAGACTGAGAACTAAATGGGTGAATCAGGCAAGCAGGCGCGTGGGCAGACGAGTATGGGTGAGCTGGAGAGCATGGACATGAGGGTGCAGACGTAGTACATTAGACAGCGCTATAATGTAAGCTAGAGCATATGAGCTACGTATTTGGAGAGCACGGACACGAGGGTGCAGATGTGGTCTCCAGCAGAAGAGAAATCGAAAGGATGTATGTAGGTGGCGTCTAACCTACCAAATATGGAATGCACTAAGTAAGATGGGAACGGTGCGTTGCACCTTGTCTATGGATGCATCGCTACTCTACTAAGCTTGTCTACAGTATGCGTAACTAGGGACTCATATTGACTTTATCCTTTGTCAAGGCTCCGGGAGCCACCATATTTTGCCTAATTAGGCAGCTGAGCTAATTGCCAGCCCGGAGGCATCCTTCTTGGATGCTTTTTTTTTTTTTGCTCTTTTGGGCCTCTACAGTCACAACAGCCCCAGATTCCATAGTGGCTGTGCTATACCAACCTCCCAGCATTTATGTCGTGTTTTCTGGCCCAATATGGTGACTCACTGATAATGGCTCTGCAGTGAATGTTCCTGCCACTTTAGTACCTTCAGGTTTTATCCATTACATGAAAGTAGGTGCACTGGATTCGCATTTTAATGCCCTATCCACTGGTGCTATGTAACATAGGTGGCATGCCTTCACAACTGCTGCATACTCACAATACTACTGAAATACAGTCACATACAGTAAATGGTGCATATTGGGGCCACTTTCTGTTCATTTTGGACATGTCTAACATGTATGAGCAGGTAGAAAGTGTCTCCTTTTGATGTCCTCTGTTGTAGCACCATATAATCCAGTAAAATGATGGACTTCTGCTAGATCAGCCTGCTGCTTCATAACCTCCACCATGTTCATAGCTGTTCCATTTGCCCTGCAATCATTGACATGCTACCAGACAATATATTAACATCTTCATGTATAGTGGCCATCTATATACCATTTACATTGGCTTCAGAAATTTGGGGTTTATGTTGATACCATGACTTGGGAGGAAACTAAGCGTAATGAATGGGCTCATGATGCACATAGAGATCATTGCATAACCTATAGTACAGCAGATATACATGTATCCAGTCATAACTCAATTTTCCTTATGAGGCTTGGCTTGATTCACTGGTGTTCTTATTAATGACCAACAATGGTTGGCAGATCACCACATTTTGCCTCTATGGATGAACATTGTGATGCCACCAATAGGTCCTACAAATATGCAGCTTTCTGGCACAGTTTTTGCCATGCCAAACAGAGCACTCAACACTGAGATATAAGCCAGATTGTTCAAAAAGCGCCCAAATTAAGACCTGTCTTAAAGTTCTGCATTATTGTTGACACAGATACAGCCATTGCAACAAGTGTATGGTGCTATGAATAGATGCACAGCATAGTATACAATATATACCTTGACTTCTGAGACCATGTGGTATGTGGGCAGATGGGTAAAACTTGAATATCAGTTGCTGCAGTAGCCCATCTTCCTGGTCATTCTGTACCACTCATATCAACATCTTTCCACCTGGAAATCTACAAACACATTTATTGTAGCACCATCCAGTGACCATTTCTGTAGTACAGATCTGCTTATCAGGCCAGAAATAGTAGAGTTATAGGCCGTTCTTTCTTAACATTGATAAGGGTCTGTAGACATTCTTTGTTGGTGGATATGGCTAAAATTTGAAGGACATGTAGATCATACCAGAGCCATGATATGTAGGAAGTATTGTAAAGTTTGAACTCCAAGAAGGCAACATATTCAGTGCAAGAATGGGCAGGCTTGCAGCAATAAGGGTTTTGCTAAGTGTGGCTACTGTATACCATCTATTGCATTGCAATTGAGTCCATATCATTGAAATGGTATTTATGTATATTAGTACCAGTTGACAAAGCAGACAGTGAAGTACTGAAACCAATACAAGGCTGGTACTGAGAAATACATCTAGGGTGTAATTAGTACACTGATGTATCAAGTTAATATATATAGTGTCTCATTAGAAAGCAGCATTTAATACCTCTTTGGTGGCACCCAAAGTGTAAAATTTGAACAAGATATGACCCCGGTGTGTATGATGTTGTCTTTATATGCCCATTTTATTGATCAAATCCACCATACAGCACCTGTATAGCAGGCTTTCAAGTACCATAGAGCATCAAAATAGAAATTTATTACACCTACTTTCAAGTAAAACGAACAAGAATTGAAGGTACTAGGGTCATAGGAACATCCACTGAGAAGCCGTCATCAGTGAGTTGCCATATTAGGCCAGGAAAGCACAAAAGAAGCGCCGGGAGGTTGGTATAGCACAGCCACTATGGGCTCCGGGGCTGTTGTGGCTGTAGAGGCCAAAAAGAGCCAAAAAAGCGCCCAAGACGGAGGCCTCCGGGCTGGCTATTAGCTCAGCTGCCTAATTAGGCAGAATATGGTGGCTCCCGGAGCCTCCGGGGTGGCTGTACACAGGAGCCGGTACGTGTTGCAATAGCGCGCAGGCTATTTACCGGTCTCTATTGCAATAGGTGCACATCATATGGTGAGGATACGGCCGTGCAGCCTCCTGATCATGAGGGCGCAAACATAGATACAAGCGTAGATAGTTGGGACGGACTGGCTGCCCAGGCACCCGCAGACAGTGACACTGAGGAACTTCCTGAGCCGGGTGCGGAGGGTACTGGGAAGAAGCGCAAGCGTCCGTCTACCAAGACGTCTGCCGCAGGGGAAGGTAGTGACACCAAAGACAGTCCTGGGCCTGGTCCGGAGGGTGCTCGGAAGCCACCCAAGTGTCCGAGTGCGATGTCGCTGGCGCTGCCCTCCGCATATGACGCCAGAATCATTCAGCATCCCGCGATGACGACCTCGGTGCAGTATGAGCGCATGATCCGCGAGGGTTGCGCCAATGACGCACTTGACAATCTCCGTCTCCATCTCACCACGTACGCCTGCCTGGAGGATCGGAGGAAGCAAGGCTCAGGTGTCCTTCACAATACACCCATGGATAAGCGCATGCAGAAGAAGAAGGCCGCCATCGCTGCTGCGAAGTCACGATATCGGCAGATTCGTGCGATACTCCTTCGGCTGGGCATGCATGAGGACGATGTCAAGTATAAACCTCTCCTCGATACCGATTGCAAGCCATTCGTGCTGGTAATCGAAGAGCAGCGTCTCGGAGACAGCCGCCGCAAACTGTGCTGGATCTGGTCAGACTTCTCCTTTGTCATGAATGAGGAGAACATCAATGTCAAGGACTTCTTGGTGGACAGTGAGTGAACAGGCCCCATGCATTGTTCATGCCCCTGACATCTTATATCCCGGGCTTCCGCGTTCACTGGTCTCGTTACAGCGCGCTCGTCGCCCGATGGCGAGAGCAGGTCGAGAGTTTGCGTGAGGATATGTTCTGAACGAGGAACAGCTTCTGCGAGTGGAGGGACATCTGGCACGAGCACGCAAAGAGGAGAGAGAAAGACGGCAAGCTTGGAGCGGCGGCATACATGCGAAGGTAGGTGAAGCATTGATCCTCAGGGAGTCGCACTTACCTTCCGCCGCAGGCAAATGAACAGGTTCAATTGCCTGCTGCGGAATGCTGAAGAGAGATTCCCGAAGAGCATCCAGGAGGTACGTGTCCCCACTGGCGTGTTACCACTATGAGTTCTGAAACACAAGCAGCCGGTCGGCATCCCATCAGAGTACCTGTGAGGACCAGGGTCCCTGTAATCGAGAGAGGGAGCTCTCCAAGGCATGTACAGTAGATATAGTGTCCTGGGGTGTACCTCAAACGCTTATGTTCTGCGAACCACGAACCGCGTACATCTGACTGACCGGCAGCCTTTCATCAAGCCCGACGGGAGGCTGGGGGTGGTGGTTACCAACCGAATGACATGGAGCAGGGGTAGTAATACACTAATGGCAGACAAGTGTAGCCCGGGGTCGCAACGGTAACCCAAAGACATGTGCTCGGCATCGTGACCACCCGGACTAGTGAAGCAGGTGAAACTCTTGCACTGTGTTGGTGCAGTACCCTGACTGACTCGCGGAACTTTCCAACAGCCGTGCGCGGCCGGTCAACGTGAGTGGATGGTCCCACGGCGGCGGCGGGACCATGGCTGGCTGACCACAGCGGTTCGGTAGCTCCAAGACGAGGGCACACGATATTGATTACAGTTTGTACTTGATATGGCGGCAATCCACGAAGCTGGTGACGACGGCCACAAATGTCCATACCTGGTGTGTACAGGCGAGTTCGAGCGGTGCCAAGCTAACGGACGTATGATACGAGCATAATACCGAAGGGGTGGCAAGCTGGAGCGGTGGCAATGCCAGGCGAAGTACTTCCGATGCATGGCGGTTCCATTTGCACTGATTTGGTGTGCAGAGACCGGAGCTCCGGCGGTAGTCCAGGGGATGAACGAACGTTGCGACGGTCAGGCGGAGGCAATGTGACCGTATGGAGCAGATGAGTGGGCCACTCCGCCCCGGCGAGGAGCTCGACCGCCACCAGGGGTCTGCCCGGTCGTTGTCGTGCGCGAGGGCAAGGTTGGAGCCGAAGACGAGAAGCAAGAGCTACCAGGCGGCGCAGGAAGCAATAAAGTAACCAAATGTGCACAGCCACATTGCGCGTGCGATCGCCCGTCCGATCCGCAATGATCGGAGTTTTCGTCGGGCGCCTCACACGACTGCTCGCTGCTCACCCCGCACGCTACCTCATCCTGGCGATCGCTGCTTCCTCGCCAACACAACCACTCCTCGGATTTCATCTTCTCATAGCATGCACCTGACATTGACCCAGTGGCCGGTGAGTGCGAACATGGACCATCGGGACTGTGTATGCGATGAGTGTTGTTTACAGATTGCCGTGTCCGTGTATGCCACAAGCGACGAAGAGCGCGTCGACATAACATACGGGGAATTCTTGAATGTAATGCTCCTTGTTGATGCCTGTTTGTGTTCTAACGCGACACAGACCATGGAAGCGGCAGGCTTCCGACAGCACGAAGCCTTGGCTGGCACTTTGCGCCCGCCGCAGTGATTCAAACACCTGCCCAATGGCAACCAGCTGCTCATCTTCAATCCGGTGAGTGTTTCTAATCCTCGCGACCTGTAACGTTCTGACCCACTGTTCTGACCCACTACAGTGCGGCCGGTCCCTCAATGCCGAGATGTTAAAGACCATGCAGGTGAAGTCAGTAGAACAGCTGCCGCAGGTTAGTCAATGATCCTGATTAGCTGAAGGTTGCAGAACCGCTTGCGCGAGCAGTACGGGCTCGAGCTGGAGGACTTCGAAGTGGAATGCAAGCACACGTGGGAGGATCCCGCAGACCTGAATGATCCTGTCCCAATACCCGACATGAGTTTGTTTGACGATATATGATACGCTGAATACATTAACAGGGACTGTGGTACGCAGAACTGCTCACATGAGACACTGGAATGGCAGATGAATGGACAATGTGACTCATGACAGTTGCGCGTACGAGGTTATGACGCAATAGGTGGACAGAGTTCATATTGTCGTGCTCGGCGGCCGTAGTAAGAGAACGAAATGGCAAGTGGGACCCGAATCCCGCTGTTCTGTCATGTCTGAAGCTGACCACAACTTTGGTGTCTGCAGTGTGCGGAGGCTTGGAATACGAGCGCGGCGGCATGGACTTCCGGAGCGATAAGTGGCTCCACGGCGGGGATGCGATGTTCTCAACACTATGCACATGGAGGAAGACATGCTGCGGGCAGCAAGAGGTCGGGCAGAGCTTACGGCCCTCCGGCGGACGTGGCGACCGACGATGAATGCGGGCAGGACAGTGTTAGTCTAGGTGAGACTTTGCTGATGCAACTCAGAGTACGTGGGCTGGGACTTACCTTGGTTGGTGTGGCAATATAACAGTTTCATGCAGTCAAAGATGGCTGGTACAAGCACGCTGCTACTGCCAGCCTGCGCCAATAGGGACGCACTCGCAGTCTGGCAGCAATGACCTTGTACGCCTCGCGGCGAACTGGTGCATGGAGCATGGTCCATATGCCAACCATGCGCCGTCTTAGAGGGAGTGAATGACGCACGCCGCAGGCGAGACTAGAGACTCATTGCCCGAGGCCGGCTTCCCTGAGACAACGCTCAGTGCAAAATATGGTGCGTGCTTAGTTTTGCGCAGCAAGGCCATGTTCACTTACAATGCTGTCGCTCAAGGTTCGTATTACAGTGTTGCGGCTGTGGACGGTGATATGTCCGGTATGTTCCTGGCAGTCGTCTGCCGCCAGTGAGGCAAGTTCTGAGAAGATCAACCATAGTTGAAACCTATGGAGCCCGAGCGATAGAAGAGCTGAGAGGAGAAACACAGAGGCAGCCCCGGGAGTCGTCCTTTTTGACTAATTACATGAATGGCTTACTGGTGTGACTGTTGTGCCCTAGAGCCACATTGCGCAGTCTGTGGACAGGACCTCTCCGACGACAGGCGGCTAGACATTGGCCAATGTATGCAAAGTGAGGTGACGAGTTACCAGATGTAGCTGGTCGACGGAGAACAGGTACAGGGGCAGTGGAAGTCCTTGCGGGCGAGGCATGGAAGGCGGGTACGAGCGAGCGAGATGGGCAAAGTGTCGTGCTGACTGTCATATGCTAGGCTAACCAGGCACCTGGGCGCGCCCGTAGACCAGGCGAGCCAGTACACCTAGATGCCTCGCCGCACCTTGGCATTGGTGAGAAAACCTTCGCGATGGGCACGTTCAGACTGACACGAAGAACCATCAGACGGCGACGCGCGCAGAACTGCTCAGCTGGGACCAAGGGATGGTTAACCTGCAGAGCGAGGAAGTGCAACACGAGGTCGCTGATGTCTAGGATTTACTGACTAATGCTGGTATGCTACGACAGCAGGTGTTAGGTGAGTTACGGGTCCTCAAACGTGGGGCGTATGCGCTGACGGGTGTCGTATGTGGACTCAAGGAGGGTTTGGGGGACAACGACAACTTCTAATCAGTTACACAGGGAGGTTACAAGACTGTTAGGTGGAGATGATCGTTGACTCGCAGGCACCACTAGAATCTGGCGCGAAGATTCTGCTCTACTGTCCACCGCGGGGGCGACGCGGCTCGTGCACTAGCACCTCGTCGGACTTGCGGTCGGCGGCAGGTTTGTTGCGACAGGTGACGACGGCGCTGGGTGACCACAGGGTGAGCGTAAACATGAGTGCGACAGACGAGGACTCACAATCCGGCCGCAATGCGAGCGAGTGACAAGTCTTCGAGGTCGCAGTCGGTGTACCCCTCAAAGGCCGCGGTCGTGCGGAAAAACAAGATGTTCGCGGCGTAACCATCTTTGGCCCAACCTTCCACGGGGAAATGAACTACGAACATCTTGCCGGTGCGTTGCATGCGCATGACGAGGTAGTCGGTCGGGGCAGCGGAATAGAAGACGGAGGCCACATTGGGGACCTGGAGACCACGGCCCATCGCGAACGACTGCACGGGGACGTGTCGAATGCACGGTGTGCCTTGGGGGTCGAAGTAGATGGCGTTGACAAAGCGTCTCTGCGAGGACGGGTGAGCGAGCGAACATTGTGGTCATGGACTAGCATACTCACTGTGTAGGACATTGTGCAGGCAGAATTGGGGAGAGTTGAGAGAGGAGTGCGCGCAGAGGAAGGAAAACAAATTGGAGTCGATATGCGGGGTAGATCGCGATCGAGAGAGAGGATTGGTGTCGTCGTCGGTTTTGCCGTTAGCGTGGCGACTGACCGGCGATTCGGGTCGTGCCTGACGAGCCTCAATTGCGTGGCCCGGGCCCGGGACCAGCCGTCCCGCGTGGCCGATAAGATTGGGACAAGCGCCTGCAGGAGATAAGGCGATCTCTCGGCGCCAACTGGTCTGCGCGGGCGCCTGGGCTGCCTGGCGGGGGACGTGTTCGACGTTGTCGTGAACGGGGTCTGCAAGCTGTTCGAGGCTTTGAAAAGTGGCGGACAAACTGGTACATGCACTAGGAACCCGCATGTACAATATAGAACATTCAGCATGCGTATTTACGGACGAAATAGCAGAACGGCCATTTTGTAAACCGGTCCGCCGTAATAAACCGGGGTTTTATAAACCTGATTATAGTATCTACGTCCGCGAAGGATTCCGTGGAGGAAGATGCAGTGGAAGAGTCCGAGGCAGGGAATTGAGGACGATGTCAGGTTGTTGTCCCTCCGGCTGGGACTGAGGGGGTAATGCCGAGGTGGTGGCAACTGGACTGAAGGATCCTGATGCTCGACGTTGCAGGCACTCGCTGGCAAGGACAAGTGCAGTGGGGAGAGGGATCCGGGATCCACTAAGTGGAGACTCAGTGGGAGGAGTATTGGTGCGGCTAGGGAGACGGCTCGGTGGGCGGGTACCTGGTCTACTGGATGAGAGGCAGACTGCCTCACGCAGGGGACATCCACTAGCAGTAGTAGTGGCAACTGGTTGTGTCAGTCGCTGGCGGATCTGCTCCTCCTGTTCAGGTGTGGGGTAGATGTAGGTATGGAGATCAGTCCAGACTTGCACGTCTGACGCCCAGGTAGGTAGTCGCTCTGGACAAGGTTGCTGATCACAGATGTACCACTGCTGATCAGTGCCACGCCAGTGATGATCTTCTACTGCACTTGAATGAAAGGCGTGGTTGTAGGGGGCACAAGAGGGACGGGGCTGATCCGGTGGGGGCTGATCCAGTGTGTAGAGGTCGACGTCAGGTAGAACACGAGTTCACCTGACCTTCGCCTGTCAGTGGACCTCAGAGTCTTACTGGACAGCGGTGGGGGTCCAGGAGGGTAGTACCGCGCACGTAGGTTGTAGAACCAACAGCGACAGATACAGCTCAACACTGAGCGCGTGGTTATAGAACCAGCAATCAACCGGTGGAGGGTGGGGAAGGGGGGAGTACGCCAGTGCTCGTGTTGAAGTTTCGACCTAATGTTACAACTGATCGTCGAGGGGGATCAGGAAAGACTCAAGAGACGAGCAGGGGCGTTGACGAGCACTTGTGCAGCGAGAGCGGAGCAATGCTCGATGATCAGGGCTGGGGACAAGATGTATTGAGAGAGGTATCTACAGAGCGAAGTACAGCTTGGCTTACCTGGGGACAAGAGGTCAAAACTGAGGGTCCCCAGGTAGTGCTGGTGGTCTTATATACATGAGGGAACAACAGCGTCAAAAGACAATGGCGTGAGAGACATCATGGATGAAGACAATAGCGTGAGAGACTCAGAGAGAGACCATGGGAATCATGGTGATCGAACAATAGGATGACTGGGAAAGGAAATGAATAGTACCGGGGAGGCTGTATGTAACAGGGTTCGTGCTTCCAGGGATGAACCCAGGAGGGTTCAGGTATAAGTGGGGGGGAGATGATGAGCTCTGAGCTTGCCTGAGTTCATATTCCTTTAGTTTGTTTTTCGCATTTTGGACTCATTATTTACTTACCATTTACTGTACATAGCTTATGTTTTCAGCAGTTCCCGGACATAGTTACCTTGCCTGTACCGTTGTTAGGCTCCGAGACTTGGACCACCACCTTCCACCTCTCAATTCTGCAACCCGTGACCAAGACCCGAGACCCGCCACTCCAAGACCATCAACCAAGAAGCCCAGTGATACAGAACCCCACTGCCAAAGCATCATATTCAAAGCTGCACCAAAGAAGCAGCTCTCGTCCGTTTGTCCTTGTTTTTGGCACACTGCTCTGTCCTTCCCCGCTCTACATTTGCCCCCAGTTCCAAGCCCATTTGTCGAGCCGCTACGGAGTTCTACTATTTATGAGACACCACCCATCCCCCACCACAAACATGTTCGTTTGTTCGCTTGTTCTAGCTTTTATTTATTATTCATCAGCCCAAGCTGAGTGTTTCAGGTAGGAAAACAAGGCCCCACACTGTATGCGTACAATTCAGTCTTCCGCTCATCTGTGGAGCGATCTACATTGGATGTATCAATGAACCCCCTGATTGAACTGTATGTCTCACCTGTCCGTCTCGAACCCCATCTTGTCCTGATAGTGTTGCAAAGTCCGGTCCTGTCCGGTCTTTTGACCCCAGGGCAGGAGGACCAGACTCAGGACTGGGGACAGGACCGGCTTCCACTTACTGGACTAAACTGAGGACTGAGGACCTCGACTTCTTGACGCGGGCCGGAAGCCTGGAGCTGTGACGCAAACATATCATTTAGCACACACACACATGTAGTACGATTGCTGAAGACATATTCATACCTTGATTGCGAGTGTACGTATGCTACCTTGATTGCGAGTGTACGTATGCTACCTTGATTGCGAGTGTACATATGCTACCTTGATTGCGAGTGTACGTATGCTCGCAATTACGTCCAGTCCGCCCGCACTGACACGGTTCTCGGGCAGCTCGGGGTCGTAGTTCCATATGGCCTTGCACGACTTGATCAGCCCGACACAAGTGATTTGGCCCATGAAGTCTTCGATTTCCAGCTGCACTGTATGGCTCAGGCACCTGTGGGAACGTCAGCAGTGCAAACATCCAACAATTGGACACATTACGTACCCCAGTCGCCTCCGTCGTGCCTTCCAACCTTTGATGCCGCGACGCTTGAGGAGTTTTGATACAATGACCATAGTCTTGTCATTGTTGGCTGCGTTGTCCGCAGTTACATGCCCGAGCTTGGTTGAACATGCAAGTTAGTCTCACTGCGTACTTGAGAGAGTGATCGCTACGTACCTTGTCCTTCTCTGGCTCAGCCTTCACAGTTATGCCTGCGCGATCCGTGAACCTCAGGAACCAACGTGCGAGATTCTCACCGCTATGGTCGCCCGAGATGGTGTGGCATGCAACGACCTCGACGCGGAGTCGCCAAGGCTTGTCGGCATGGAACTCAATCCAGTGCGCAAGCATGCCGAAGATGCTCGCGCTCGTATGATCTTGCGTCCACAGATCCCAGTTGATCAACGAATCACCGGGTGCAGCCTGAATCTTGAGCTTGATGCCTTCCATAAAATCTACAAACTTGTTGTGCAGATTGGTCTTCACCTTCGCACGTGTGGGCAGCTCGGAATGTGTGGTCTTGGGGCGCATGACCACGAGGCAGTTCGTGAAAGTCATGTCCTTGGATACCAGCAGAGCCTGCGAGAGCAAGATCAGTGCATAGCGAACACGACAGTGCACATCTGCTCACCTGTGCCCCACATACGACATGTGTCGTGACCGCGTCAAGGATGCCCTGCGGGGAGAATGCGGTGGGCGCTTCGACTTTGCGGACAACGCTGTCGAGCATCGTTGTCTGAACCTTGTCGTCCCGTGCTGCTTTCTCCCTCTCCCTCTTCCTCGCCGCCACCAACGTCTTTGGCATAGCAGCCTCTTTCTCGACAATATTCCCCTCTCCGCATCTCTTCTGGTACTCAGCATAATGTTTACTTCCTATGTGCTGACAACACGTTGAGTTCGCACCCTTATACCACCCAGCTCGCCCGCCTTTGACCTTCCGAATTGCTTCATTCTCTCTGTCAGAAAGAGTCAGTACAGAATTGAAACATATTGCGTGCACGGTGAGTACTAACTTGCATTTCAAACACCACCTTCCCTTCTCGGTGACCAGGTCTCCATCCTTGTAGCGAAACTTGACTTCCTTCCATGACGAGAAGATCGTCAAGAGATCCCTCGTCATCTCTTCCTTAGTCTGTGTTTTAGGCCGGATGCGCAGCTGGTGACACGCGTGAGCACATTTCATTTGGTCTACAGACGTGTCATACTGACCTCATCATCGTCCTCCTCTCCATCCTCGCCATTCCCTCCTCCCTCCTCCTCCTCAATCCCATTGTCGTCATCCTCGTCGCCGTCAGCCTCTGGCCTCTCTCCATCCTCCTCCTCCTCGACCTCCTTCTCTTCTTCAATGTCTGCCGCCTCATCGTCGGCATGCTTCTTCTTTGCTTTGGCATTAGTGCAGGCATGCTTCGCAGGTGCGTTCTGGCGCGTAGTCTTCTTTCGCTTTCCTTGCTCCGTCACCTCCTCATCACTGGAGATGTATTCCATGTCACTCTCGTTGTCGTCTTGAGCCTTCTTTCTTAATTGCGCCTGGGTAGCATTCTTCCCACTGTACGCTGTATTTCTTCCCTTCGCCATAAGCAGTATTTAGGATGTCTGAGAAGTGATAGAAGCCCGAGAGAAGGGAGACTTCAGCCATGTCTAGTGCTGTGTATTTGATTATATAATCGGAATAATCCGGAGCATGACAGCTGTTCCGAGTCTTCCAACCTCCAAAATCCAAGCGCGCTGATGCTCCGTGAGATTGATAGAGGATTGGTCCTGTGTTATGTGTCTCAGTCCGGACCGGTCCCAGTCAGTCCTATGAACTTACATGACCCACAAAGGACCGGGACACATACCTCAGACAGGACAGGTAGAGGACATGTTATGTGTCCAGTCCTGTATGGTCCCAGTCCGGTCCTATTATATGTCCTCGATGTGTCCCAGGACTGAATTTTGCTACTTGTCCATTTGCCCCTGTCTGTCCCCCTTCATTCCCACCATGTTGCCGTTGATTGCAAAGCTCGACAACTCAAACTACGCTGAGTGGTTGATCCTCATGCGTGCTGTGCTCGTGCACCAGGGCCTCTGGGACATCATGTCTGGTGATGCGCCCTGCCCGCAATGTTCCCCAAACTCAAATGCTGTCCGTACTTGGGTCAAGAAGAACGACCAAGCCTGCGCGGAGATTATGCTGAACCTTGACCCAGCACAGCTCCCTCACACGCACCACACCAATGCAAACCTGCTTTGGTGCGAGCTCGAGAGCGTCCGCCAGGCTCGCGGCCTCGGTACCCGCCTCACTCGCCGCTGTGGCTTTTACCAGATGCAGAAGTGTGACAACCAGACCATGACTGCGTGGATTGCCGACGTGCGTCACGCCATCTTCTGCCTCAAGTCCATCTGTGTGTCCATCACTGAGGAGGATCACATCCTCATCGTCACAAGTGGCCTCCCACCCTCATTCTAACACTACATTGTCACCCTTGACACCACCCCGGAAAGCGAGCTCACACTCAAACTCATCCATTGCTGCCTTCTGAATGAGGACTCCCACCAGCACCCCTTCCTGTTGTCGCCGTCATAAATATCACTTAGATTTTTTAACTTTCCAGCATTACCTAATGCAAAACAATGTTTAACATGCTCATCAAGTCATGCATTATGACTAAACCACTGCTGAACCATCTCTAAACTTCATTAAGGTCTGCTAAAGATTCTGTTGAACTTTGCTAAATGCCTTGTTAAACAACTGTACTAAACATGGTCCTAACCCTACACTAAAGTCCATCACATATTCCTCATTGAACAGTGTTTAACCAGAAAGCATTCACCTCTTCGGGCACTTACCATTCGTACACTCGTCTCAGCTACTGCGTCCAGTGTTTCTTAGCTGAAGCCAACACCCTGTATACAAGTCATTAGTGCGTACAATTGTATGACCATAATACAGCACATACTTCTTCGGCTCGTCCGCATTGTCCCGCTGGCGCTTCCCTCCCCAGTTCGCATCTGCCACCGCGGGCAGTTGGAGCAAGCGGCCAGTTTGCTGCAGCGCAGATGGCTCTGTGGGCTCAGGCACTACTTGGGCCTCCTTCTGGCCACCACGCGCACATACAGACATGTGCGGAACGACAACAGCAGGCTCTGTCAAAACCAGAACCTTCACACCAGCGGTCGATGCACCAACAGAAGAAGCATCAGTCTGTGACTCCAATACCTGCTTCTCCGACAGTTCTTCAGCAGGGAGTGTGGCATCCAGACATCCTCTGGGGGTCCCGTCCTCTGGGGGTCCCGTCCTCAACAGGTGCTGCAGCCGATACGACCATCGCCATGGTGTCAATGTTTGTGATGGTGTGCACAGCAGCATCTGTCGAAGTTTGGGACGTCGAGGTTGTCTGGTCTGCCAGCTCTGGCACAGCGCGGTCTGTGCTGGTCGAAGGTTCCTGCGCAATCGTCTCCTTCTCGGAGTTTGATGATGACTTCAGTTCTGCATCCAAGTTCAAGTCCAAGTCCAAGTCTAAGTCCAATGACCCCAAGTCCGAGTCCAAGTCCAATGGCCCCAAGTCCGAGTCCAATGACCCTGAGGCCGAGTCTTCATCGCTTGATGATGTGTTCTTTGCTCGAGGGGAAGACAAGGCCGCATGCGGCCAGGAAGGAGCTGCCTCAAGGTGGAGTCGGGAAGGACTAGCCACAGGCTGATGAGATGGCATGTGGAAGACGGTGAGTGAGTGGGTCTTTGTCGATGTGTGAGGGACAACGGTGAGCTGCGATGTATGTGTGGAAGGGGCTAATAGGAATTGGAATGCATCAGGGGTGTGTTTCATGTCCAGAACGACAGTGTAGAGGCTCACCAACTGCAGAAATGTGAGTGTGGTGGGTGGCACAGTGATGTGGACAGTCCATGAGGCAGGCATGTACTGATCAGGGGCCCTTAAGACAATGGCCCATTCCAGGATATCATTTGGGTTGCTGTCATGAGCGACAACTGTATAAAATGTCAGTCTAGCGCAGTGCTTCGAGTGTAGCATGGTGCTTACACCACATGGCCTTAAAGAAAGCATCCAGGACAGTGGCACCTTTGGGACATGCCCAGTGATCATTCCACAGTGGGAGCACTGGTAGACTGTTGTTGTCGTACGTGAGAGAGGGATCACGCTTCCGATTGGCACCTGGTGATGTGTCAGCACAAGTGAGGCCTGAGATGTGCACATTTCACATACGAAGGAAGGCCAGGAAGTACCACTCTCTCCGCCCGCACTCATGGATGCATGGGCCACCTTTGAAGTTGTCAAAGGGCATAATGTCCGGATGCTCTCCGACTGTGATACTGCCACCAGGATGAGCCAGTGCAGCTCCGAAGAGCGCACCACTTACCATGTAGTGTCGATGCTATTATCCTTGCAATGCCAGCCGGCCAGGGTGACCAGTGCAGCTGAACCCAATGCACTGGGCTTGTAACCAACAAATTCGCCGTCGACTTCTGCGCCTGTCCTGGGAAACTCACGTTGATTCCTGCTCGAGGAGTAAGGGATGTGAACAACAACAGTGCGAATAAACTACTTACTCATAGTAGTCATCCAGTGCCACGTCCAGGCTCTTTCCCTTGAGTGCCCGTGCCTTGTCTCTCCACATCTGCTGTTCCACTTCAGGCAGTGCCTCCCAGAGATGTTTCACGGTGACGCGCCAACCGCCAATGCCAGGCTTTGTGCATTCTTGTTCGCTGAGTGTGCGGTGCTCATTGGCCCATACAGCGCAGGCAGCTCTGGCACACCTCATCGTGGCCTTGACGACATGGGACGCCCTGAGCAGGGCATCAAAGTTGTCGTCTGCCCTGCTAGTCTGAGGAGTGCAGGTCGGTACTGGTAAGGTCAGGCATGCGCACGAGCGGCAGCAGCAGGCTGACATTTGGCAGACAACTAGACAACTAGACAACTAGGACGTTGTGGGGTCACTGTTCTCCTAGACCACCATGCACGTCTTCAGGTAAACACTCTGCTCGAATACTAATCAGTGTCAAACTGCAGGTTAACATCGGGTTAACCAATCTCCATGCCCTTCATGGTCACACTATCAAGCAGGACTGTTAAAGACCGTGTTTGGATCATGTAATTACTAATGGACCTGTGAAACATGGTTTTACATTAACTGATGTGGATGTTTAACAAAGTAAGTGAAGTCACTGTCATTGTCCACCGTCGCCCTCGGTGCCGCCCCGCCGCTCGTCCCTGCACCCATACCCCGATCGAACTCATCACTTGTTTTCATTGCTCGCGCAAGGGTCACTACAAGGCGCAGTGCCTGGACCTCCAGCCCGCTGCTGCAAACACCGCCATCGAGGAGCATGCATTCTAGGTTGAAGGGTTGTCGTTGTTGTTGTTGGACTTGGACTCAAATTGTATGTCATCATTTACTGTGTTGTCCCCATCCCTGCCCATACTGTACTTCACTCAAGGGGTTGTGTTGTATCCTGAGATGCTCACTGGCATCTCCCTGTTTGAGCTCGTACTTACATTGATACGGCCAGTGCTAGTCTAGCATATATATATAGCATGTATTTTCCTTTGTCTTCCCTACGCGATTGACCTCTGTTCCCCCATCCCGCCGTCTTTCTTCTGCACTACAGAGGACACTCACCCTCCCTAATTGAATCTTCTTCTCGTCTCGCTCCCTCGCGCATCTTGTCAGCGACCCAAAAATCCACAGTCGGAAGAACAGGAATGCCATGAAGATACAAACTGAAGCTCACCATGCCCTGCACAAGGTCATCAGCCCTGCCAACATGACAAACCCCCATGCCACCAAGACCAGCTGGTCAAGTCAGGACTACAAGCAATGTTCCAATACTGAGACACCAATGTGGCTCAACTGGTCAATCATCTGCATCATGGTATACACATATGACTTTGAGCACATCGCCTATGACGAGTGAGTTTCCCTCACCTTCCAACTCCATCACTACCACTTACATATCAACAGATCACCTACAATGTTTGTAGATCGCGATGGCATCATCTTTGCCTTCCGATCCAACATCATCTCCTGGGTGACCAAACCTTGTGCAGACAGCCAAATGGGGTTCAAGACTTCACTGATGAGTGCAGGGATCATATGGAAAAGTGCGGCCCACGAAAGGATAACAACTTGAAGGCAAATAGCAGAGGCAATCACTGGTTCAAGGTTATTGGACCGACAGAACAAGAAGGTATGTGCTACCATCCACATTGCAATCATGATCGTGCAATAGTTGTTCATCAGTCATTTAGCTTCCAGACCTCACCGCC
>WJSG01009379.1:0-13935 GCA_016618145.1 Sanghuangporus lonicericola | reverse complement strand
ACAACAACATCGCCGCGAGGGCGGTAATATACCATCGGTACGCCCGTGACCATGACTTCGGGTTTGCAGGGTCGTCGAGAGGGATATTAACCTCGAATGAGTCTTCGGGCTCCTCGCCCGCAGCTGGTCCGTAGGCTTCGTGCTCGAACTGCGCGTTAATGTCGATGTCTTGCCTCGAAGCGGACCCCGCCGGGTCAATTGTTGCGGAAGTCTGTGATGAGGTATCATCACCTAGAGACTTTGGCCTGTAGAGCCCGTTCTCTTTCTCGGAGGGGGGAGCGAGCGCGGAAGGCGACGGTGACGACATGTCGAGGGGTGGGCGGATCGACGGCTACTCATCTCGCAGGCGCAAGATAAAGTATCAACTTGGCCGACCATGGCCCACCCCGATCCCCGAGGGTTATGACTAGCCCGCGAAGGAGACGCCACCCAAGATCTCGACAGAAACGCTTTAGTCNGACGCCACCCAAGATCTCGACAGAAACGCTTTAGTCCAGGTCCGTGTGTTGGAGTATGCTAGTGGCAAGGTCAGCAGCTGGGCGATTACTCAGAAAGCGCTCAGTGGCTTGCATCCGGTTAATAAGTAAGGTTCGGCCCCGGCGATCATACGAGGACAGTGAGAAGGTTCACAGCCCGAACCTGGTCTCGTATCGAGAAGCGGATGAGGTGGGTGCAAGATAGATGCTGCAGCTATGCAACTCTGCAGGCTCACGAAGGGACCAAGCCTCCTCGAAACCCACAGCAGCACGAGGACTGACCATGGTCGTAGCATCGCCAAATCGTGCGCGTGTCTGAGAGCGCACCATAGCCATCGCATCTCATGATCTTACCTGTATGTACATAACTTGTATGGCCGGTGTACTCTCTGAGTACACCATGCATATATAACAATGAATGCTATTGTAGTACAGTCCGCGCGGTTCGATATCGCATGATCGTACCCACCGCCAGGTGATGTCATACGCCACAGGCCGTACGATAGGGTGTGGTCATACGAGGGCGCATACGATAGCACACGTTGGGCACGCGAGACCATATGCCGAGCGTTACCGCGAGGATTCTCAAGCACACGGGAGAAGATGGCTCCAAAAGAGCTATATTTTCTGTATGGTACAAGTACATGCTAATCGAAAGGACGAACACAGTGCAATGCGAGCCGAGAACCTGAGAGAGGGACCAATCGAGCCCACGAGTAAGAGAACATAGCGACGAGAGCGAGCAGCAGTAGTGAGGACGCCGAGAGCGTTGAAAGCGAGACAGCGAGGGAGAAATTCACGTCGGCGACCAAGAAATGAGTGACCAAGCGAGAACCGGGGCAGGCATGACGCTTCGCCAGAGCGCGTTGTTCGGATTGCGTCCTGCAGACGGAGGTCAGCGGCGTTCTGACACGCGTGATGTCGCTCACTACGATCAGGCCGGACGTGGGCCTATCTTCTTCAGGAGCATCTTCTCGCGGTTCCGCTTCAACTTCTCCTGCCTGTTCTTCTCCTTCGCCTTCTCGGTGTAGTGTGCGAGGGCAGTGGCGAGAAGCGCATGGTCGTGTGGCTGTAAATCGTCGTCAGTGACACCTGCCGCGAGCAACTCCGCCAACTGTGCCCCCAGGCCGGTCGCATTCTGGCTTCCGACAACGGGGCTCCCGGCCTTGCTCCCTTTGTTCACCGCGTCGGCGGAGGAATTGCCATCGCGGGCGTCCTCTTGGTCGTTCGCATGAGCGATGCTGATGTCTGGTTCTGCGGCAGCGCCGTCGTCGCCGCCATCCTCGCCAGCGCCGTCCTCGCCAGCACCGTCCTCACCGGCGTCCTCGCCAGCGCCGTCCTCGCCAGCACCGTCCTCACCGGCGTCCTCGCCAGCACCGTCCTCGCCAGCACCGTCCTCGCCGGCGTCCTCGTTTGGCTCGCGGTTGGCAGCAAGACTGGCTGTCCCTTCGCGCTCCGTCTTCACGATCCCGGCCCTGTCGTGCTTCTCAAGCCAGTCTGCGCCGTCTTGCTCGTCCTGCCAGTCGGCATTGCTGCGCGGCTTGGTCTGCTTGCGTCGCTGCTCGTGCGAGACAGGGTTGCGTTCATCGACCTCCTCGGCGTCCGCAAATGGGTCGATCTCTTCCTCGAAGGTCTCAACCTCGCCGTATCCACCCGCTAGGAAGTGCGTCGGGCTCCTGGAGGCGCGGTGCTCGTCACTGCGTCCGTAGTCGGAAGGAGTGCTGCGGCGAGCGCGGCTTGGCGGCGTGGTGATGCGGCGTCCCGGCGGGGTCATTGGCGGCCATGGGGAACGGGGCGCCGGGCTGGGAGAGATCTGCGGTGGAGAGGGCCGCTTCATGGGGGCACGGCGTTGCTTCTTTCGAACCACAGGGTGCGGACGGTCCTCGAAATCGTCGTTGTCTTCATCCTCGTTATTCATTGCGATGTAGAAGGCGGTTTGCTCATACTCGTCCTGAGCCATCTCCTCGTTATTGGCGGTGCCGTAGATCTTTCTAGATTAGAATTAGCCACACAAATTAGTTCAGTTCAGACGAATGAACGTACCGTGTCCACCACTCGGCGATGTTGTCATGCCACTTGTGGTTCTTGAATGCGAAGTCCAGGATTGACTGGACGAAGTCGTCGACACACTAAGCGCCATCGATAGGCGTCCAGTCCGCGGTCTCGGTGATGCAGAACCGTGCCTGTGTGTCGTTACTTGTCAGCTGGGCTTACGGCACACCCGAGCGTCCGCACAAGCTCACCAGAGTCAAAGAATACACGATTTGCAACAACGTAACCTGCTCGATACCGTACTTGCGGGAGAGAGAAGGTTGACCCTTCTTCTTCTTGTTCGTAGTCGTCTCGAAGTCGGAAGACGTCTTGCTGCACCATAGAATCTGATGGCACTGTGCGAACGGTGTAAGTGGGGTGTCAGCGCTGGCAGAACCGAGATGACTCACAATGATGCCGAAGTCGCCCATCAAGAGTCCGCGCCGGAACTCCCCACGCCTGGCACGGTTCAAGTCGTATATACCTGCCCACCAATCGCATCCCCGCAGAGGTTTCTCGCCGTCGAGGACATCTTGACAGAACCTAGGCCGACATGAGAGATTTTTTTGGAGGGAAGAACGAGCACGTACTTCTCGGGATCCTCATCAAACTCATCAAGCTTGCTCTTGGGGCAGAGCATACGGGCGAGTTCGTAGTGTCGGAAGCCGCGGTTGCGCTTGTCTGCGAGGACCCGCTTAGGATCCTCGATCCCAGCAGCCCAGATGACCTGCTTCTTGAGGCGCACGAGGTCGTCGCTGCGTGTCTTGCCGCCGACCTTACCCATCTGGGCACTTCAAGATCAGTGATATCCCGGGGCATCCATAAGAGGGATGGACGTACATAGGTGCCGAGCTTGGCGATCAACGTAGGATCTTTCTTGAGGATGGGGACAGTCGTGTCCCAGTCTGGGAAGAAGGCGGCGAGGGCGTGATGGGCAAGCTCGAAGGTGTCGTCAGGATGGGGATGGTTTGTCGCGCTTCGTGAGTCAGATGTCAGCGTCTGTCCATCGAGCGCACCGCGACGGAACTCACTGGCAGGGCCGGTCTTGCGCTGGAATGCCGTGCATGGCCACCGCGTATGCGATGATCTTGTCCGGCGATGCGCAGAAGCCCCACAGCCGCATTATGAGACGGCTGTTGAGGTAAACATTGTGATACTTCTCCTTAAGTCGTGTCGCCTGGCTGTAGACAGGATAGGTCAGCAACTGATGGGCTATATGCATGTAAATATGCGCATACACCTGCATATATGCGCGCATATACATGCACATATGCACGTACGGAGGCTGAGGTGTGAGTACGTACCTTGCTCGCGCATTCAGCTCGATCAGTGGGTCTGCCCAGGTAGGCATGAGTAACTCTGGGTCGAGCTCGGAGATGTCTCCGTCTTCGTCGTCTTCATCATCGCCGATCCGCTCGAGTTTCTGCACACGCTTCTTCGGGGGTGGAGCATCGTCGGCCTCGAGTACGTCTTGCTTGCGCTTCTTACCAGCCACAGCGGGGCTTGCGGAAGGCGGGCGGGAGAGGCGAAGAGCAGGCGGGCGGGATGGCGGTGACTTACGAGCACTGTGCGTAGCAGTCTTCTCAACGGTCTTGCCCTTCGGAGTCTTCGAGGGATGAGGTGCAGCCTGCGTAGGCCTGGTGACACGACGGAAGGTGCCAGTGGTCGAGTGGCGGGTGGACATGATCTGCGGAAGGTCGGTGATGGTGGTTGAGAGACAAGGAGGAAACTGAGCTCTCTCGGTGGGTTGCCCTGACTTTATAGGGCGGGTGTTGGCCGGTGGAGCGGGGACGTTCTTGGGGAAAGGTCGGTGGCCTGGGGCGCTACTTTCAGCCACCGACGCGAGAGCGCGTCAAGGCATGTGACCGTGCGCGATCACATGCCTCGACGCGCTGTGCCGCGTCGCGTCTTCAGCGCTTGAAGACCTTCCACTTTACTGTCGTGTCCCTCGCACCCTCCGGTTTGCTCTTCAAGATGCCTCTCTACTGCGACGCCGAGGGATGTACCTTCAAGACGTCAGACGCACGCGCACTAGGCCGACACACCACGAGCCAGTGCAAGTTCCGCCTGGCTGCCATCACGGTATCGCTGGCCAAAAGGAAGGCAGAGGTCGAGGAAGGTCAAGCGTTCAAGCGGGCTCGTTTAGAGAGGCAGAGGGAGCATGAGATGCTCGTAGAACCGGTATGTGACTAATGAGTAATATGCATTTACATCTGACTGACTATATGCGCTCACGAACAGGGTGTTGATCCTCTCGCCCCGAGAATAAATACTCCAGCTCCGGCTGCGCCACGCATGCCAAGCAACTCCCCCCCTCCTGCTCGTGCTGACAGCCCCGTGAAACGTCAACGCCGCCGTATCCGCCTGCCCAAACGCTTGCAGGAAGACTTCGTGCCCACCAACCCTCTACCATCCCAATACGACGAGATTAGAAGCTACGCGCCCTCGCCTTCTCCGCCTCTACCGCCCGTGGACTGTGCATCCCCACCGCCCGTTGCCTCTCCTGTGCGCCGCCCTGCTCCGTACGTAGAAGACGCCGAAGACGAAGAACATACGGGAGCCATTGACGAGCAGCGGGAGGAGTGCTACGAGTCAGTACCGAACGGCTTTGGCGTCTTCAGGCGCTATTTTACGGAACTGCGGCAGGGATGGGATCCGGAGGCGAGGACCACGGTTGAGGACGTCTGCGACGCGCCTGGACTGCCTGGGCCCCCTGTGCCTGAGGTTGCAGAGCACACGAGCATCAAGTGGCTGGTGCGGGCTATAGTCAACGCGCTGCCCGAAGACGATCACGACCCGGAGTGGGAGGACATCGATGCTGCGGGTGAGGGCAGCCACGGAGACGTCGGGCCGTTTCCAAACGCGTCCCAGTTTCGTCTGGTGGACTGGTGGTACGGACAATCGGGCACGAAGTCACAAGCTGACTTCGACGACCTGCTCGATGTCCTAGGCTCGAAAGGCTTCAACCTCTCCCAGCTCGAGGGCTTCAGCGCCGCAAAAGCCGAGAAGCTCCTGGCCGAGTTCAAGGACGAATCTGGCTTCTTCTCCAAGGAGGACGCATGGAGGACGAGCACGGTTCACCTCGCTCTTCCTCGGACCTACTCCAAGCACAAGACAGAAGCCGCGGCACCAACGTTCCCGGTGGAAGGTGTAGTACATCGCAAACTCCTCGATCTTATCGAGGGTGTGGTAACCGACAAGACCTCACGCCATGTCGACAACATCCATTGGCATCCCCACGAGCTTTATTGGTACCCCGCCGACAACCCCGAAGAACCCCCATCGTCGCAGTCTTCCTCCGCGCCTGAACCCCTCAGGGTCTATACCGACTGCTACAACTCCCGTGCAATGCTCGAAGAAGACGCTGACCTCCGCAAGAAGCCTCGCAACCCCGACGATGGCGACGACGTCGAGTACTGCATCCTCCCACTGCTGCTCTGGTCCGACGCCACGCATCTGTCCAGTTTTGGCAGTGCTGCCCTCTGGCCAATCTACCTCTACTTCGGGAACCTGTCAAAGTATGTTCGTGGACGTCCCACGGAGTTCGCAGCGCAACACTTAGCTTACATCCCTGAGGTAAGCTTGGTCCTTGGTGTCGACACAGCGGCGTGTTTGCTGACTGTTTTTAGCTGCCCGACTCTGTCAAGGACAAGTACGCCGAGTTGCTTGGCAAGGCCATGAACCCAGAAGTCCTCAAGTTCCTCCGCCATGACCTATATCAACACATCTGGTCGCTTCTGCTCGACGAAGAATTCATGCGTGCGTACGAGCACGGGATCGTCATCAAGTGCGCCGATGGCGTTGTCCGTCGCCTCTTCCCGCGGATCTTCACATACTCCGCCGATTATCCAGAGAAGTACGTTGTGTCGTGTTTGCGCTGACATGCATAGTACTGACTCTGCGCACTCGCAGGATCATCGCGTGCGCCATGAAACCGCTCGGACGTCGTCCGTGCCCTCGATGCCTCGTCACTCTGAAGCAGATTGCGCAGGCCGGGAAGCCCAAGGATATGGCGCGGCGCGTGACCCACAAGCGACGCGACACGCCTGCCGTTCGCGAGAAGATACTCCGTGCTCGACGCAACCTCTTCAGGGGCCGGGGTCTCACGGGAGACTTCGTCGATGGCGTGCTTGCCGACCTCTCACTCACGCCCATCCAGGTAAGATTTGTCTCTTGTACAGCATGACGCTAGCCTGAAATCACTCGCTGGTATTAGAGCGCATTCTCAGCCAGTCTCTCACCGCACCATATCAACTTCTACGACCTCTTCGCCCCGGATCTCATGCACGAGTTCGAGCTCGGCGTATGGAGGGGCACGTTTGCGCATCTTTTGCGGCTTCTCCAGGCGCAGGGGAAGGGAGTCATAGCCGAGTTCAATGCGAGGTGAGTGTCTGAGTGTCCCTCCTCGTGTCTCTGTCCAGCTGATAAGCCGTGTTATAGGATGCGCCGTCTGCCCACATTCGGACGTGACAGAATTCGCCGCTTCGCCCATGATGTCGCAGGCCGCAAGAAGCTTGCAGCGAGAGACTACGAAGCCTACCTCATGGTATGGTACTCATTGCTGTCACTTCGCTACTGGACTGAATCACTGACATATACACTGCGTGACCAGGTTGTCATGCCCATCTTTGAAGGATTACTCCCCCTCCGTGACGATCAGAACGTCGCGGACCTCCTCTTCGAGTGCGCCAACTGGCACGCATTGGCAAAATTGCGCCTGCACACCGACGCAACGTTGTCTATCTTCGAGGCCGCCACCCAGCACATGTACCAGATGTTCCGCAGGTTTGCGCACACAACTTGCATGCGACACACGACATACGAACTTCCGAAAGAGTCTGCAGCGCGGTTGCGACGGGAACAAGCTGAGCAAGCCAAGTCTGGCACCGCGAAGGACACGGAGCACGTCGCTCGCAAGCAGATGAAGTTCAACGTGGTCAATACGTTCAAGTTTCATAGTCTCGGAGACTACGTCGACTACATCAAGCGTTCGGGGCCATCGGATAACTACACCACACAGGTTGTGAGTCCCAATTGGCACGTTGTATAGACGAACATGAATTGTCTAACAATCCTGCAGGGTGAGTTGGAACATCGCCATGCCAAGCGCTTCTACGTACGCACGAACAAAGTTCGATTCGTCTGGCAGCTAGCGCGGAAGAACAAGAACGGATTCATCCTGCGCAAATATCGACGGCGCGACCCGTCTTACCAACCTCGTCGAGAGCGCATCCTCGCACAGAAGAACGCCAAGGCCGAGGCGCAAGAATCCTTCGAGCGTGCCGTGCCCACTGCTCTCCCAGCCGCGTCCTCTCGCCCTGCGTTAGCTGCTGTGCAAGCTATCACGTCCCCCGTTCTTCCGTACGAGATCGGCAGTTCGCGCAACTCACGTATCAAGATCTACAACTGGCTCGCGGATCATGAAGGAGATCCTGCAATTGAGGTGTGTTCTCATCTTGCATCGTTCTCTCCCAGATTGCTCCGCTAATCTTTGCGCAGAATTTCCTGCCACTGCTTCGTGACCACCTCCTTGGACGACTACTCGGTGGAAAGGCGGCTGAAGGCGGGCAGGACTCGGATATCTGCAGGTTCTCGCGGGGACAACACCGCGGGCTGCGTATCCTGGACAACAATCTCTTCGAGCATTCCATCATGCGGCGCAACTACACCACGTACGACATGCGCCGGGATCAGGACTCTATCAACCCCCGGACGCACCCCGATGTGATGCTTCGAGCCGAGTCCGACGACGACGAACACCCGTTCTGCTACGCACGCGTCCTCAAAGTCCTGCATGCCGATGTCTGCTACGACGGCCCCGGATCCACGCCTGCTACGCGTCGGTGGCAACCGATGGAAGTCTTGTGGGTCCGGTGGTTCGAGCTGGATCAGACATACAAGTCTGGCTTTGAGTATCGTCGCCTCCCGCGTGTGCAGTTCGTGGATGCGCATGACTCAGAGATCTTACCATTCGGCTTCGCCGACCCCGAGGATGTCATCCGCGCCTCGTATCTCATGCCCGCCTTCGATCACGGCGAGACGAACGAACTCCTGGGCCCATCCCCGCTCGCACGACAACCGATTGATGAGGGAGTGGATTTTTTGTTCCACTATGTCTGCATGTAAGTTGGCGTTTGCATGCCTTGAGGCTCCAAGCTCACCACAACTTACACGTTCCAGGTTCGTCGACCGGGACATGTACATGCGGTACCTGGGCGGCGGCGTCGGGCATCGTGAGCAAGGTGTCACCGTGGCTGAATCTTACCGGCACGCGCAGCGCGTCAAGCGGACATCGAGTCTCTATCGAGAGGGTACTGCAGGATGTCGGGTGACAGGCAAGCAGGTCTGCATAGATGAGGATGAAGACTTTGACGGCACACCGGACGTCGAGAGCGATTCGGACGATGAAGGCTCCGACTCGGACTTGGACAACGACGCGCACGGCTATGGCTCGGATGATTCGATGGAAAGTATCGGCTCGATGGCTGAGTTCTACGGTCTCCTTCGGCACCAACGGCCTTCCGCGCAAGACGACCTAGAATCGGGATCCAGCGGGGACGAGCACGACCTAGTGCCAGACGAAGTTTCTGATGCAGAGGACCGGGAGATAGCGGTGGACATGGATGTGGAGCTTGACGCAGAGGTCGGAGAGGACCCCGAGGGCGTCGAAGTAGCCGGTAATGTAGAGAACGACGAGGACTACTACATGGATGACATGTACGAGCAGGAAGGTTATGCTAGGCTTTAATGGATTGTCCCGGTCGACCTGGCTGGGGTCATTTATGCCAGCGTGCGCTGTAGGGTGAAAGGGCCGCCCAGCTGGCTCCCATTGCAGGTCATAGCACACTATCATACACGTCTTCGAATTCTATGTATTATGGCACATCTATCGTACATCGGCGCTGCAGGCATTGTGCGTCCATACTCGGCGTGGCAGGCGTTGTATGACCATACTCGGCGCTTGCCGACGGCGTGCGATCATGCGCGATCATACTCCCCGGGTTTGCTATCGTCCACTCTCTTCCTGCGCAGCCCACGACCGCGCGCTATCAGACTGTCCCCGCTTTGCTGATGCTACGACTGACCCGCACTGCCACCGCTCCTACCCCTTTCATCACGTCCCCATCCAGTGGCATCGTCCGTGCCCGTCGCACGGAGTCAGCGGGATGTTATTGCAATCCACCCGACGAATTGCGCACACTTACCGACCACCATAATCTGCGGAATATCATACAGTGAGGTCATCGCAATTAAGCAAAGACACTTTCGAAGCTAGTCCTGCATGTAGGTTGATCAGCACTCATAATGGTAGGGTGTCGAACTCGGCGAGAGTTAGCACGTACTGTTCTACTCTGTCATGTCTGCGCCTATCGCTGCCGCCAGCTTCCTCGCCGCCCGTTTCACCTCGCCCCTCTCGCCCATCATCGTCAGCTTGACACTGCCCGTGCCCTCTGGAGTCACGCTCAGAGGAGTCAGCTCATGCCTCCCAAACGCCCAGTTCAGAATATAATATCCGCTCTCCAGCCTGACAAAGCCCTTCACGCGCCATACCGACTCCTTCGATAGCGCGGCCAACGCCTCCATCAGCCGACCCTCTGCGAGGAATGAGTCGTCGTCTTGCCCGACGTGATCGCAGCTCCCATGCTCTTCCGCATGGGTGTGGTCGGCATGCCCACAGCCATGATGAGTGCTGGTGGGCTTATGGCCACGGTATATCGTCACTGTCTCCACCTCGTCGTGGTGACTGGGTAGGGAGAGCTCCGGGCTACCGAGCTGGTAGAGCTTGGAATCGAGTCCCATAACGATGGCAGGGTCGACACCGTCTCGGCCCTGGCATTTGACCTTCGGCGTGGTGTCATTGAGGGTGTTCAAGTGGTCGATGAGGATGTCGAGCTGCCGTTCCGATATGTGTTCCCATTTGTTCTGTCAAGAGATGGTTAACGGCGCGCACGCAGGAGAACTCGGTGTGTGGCCGCACGATCAGGATGACATCCGTATAACTCGCTTGCATCTTCGCCGTCGGGGAGGTGTCCTCGTACCCCGTAAAGTTCTCGGCGTCGATGACGGTCACGATGGCGTCGAGCTTGAGATCGTTGTTCGTCTCGCGTTCAAGCTCCCGAATCTGGAACGCTAACGTCGCCGGGAAAGCTGATCCCCTACGAGATAGAAGAATGCTCAATCAGCCTCATCTCCCGCTTAACGCAAAGAAGCCCCGATACTGACGAGCACTCGATGAATATCCTGTCTGGGCGGTACTTCTCTTCGAAAGGTCAGGGCGAGATTTCGACAGTGATGCGCGAAAGCCCGACCTCGGATTTCCAGCAGCGCGGTCTTCATCTGACCAACAAGAACGCAGCACCTTGGGTTGAAAGGAGGTCAGTCATGCTGGTGGCAGAACGTAATCTGCCCACAAGCCGCCACCTTACATGCAACCGTTCAGAATCTCGCTCACGGCGGCCAAGCTGGATTGTTTGGCCAGCTGGCTATCTACTGCAAATCGTTGTGAGTTGTCATCTTTACGCAATGTTGGTCAGGACTGCAGCTAACCTTCGACATCTCCGAACTCGTTCTTGAGCAGTACGACTTTGTAGTCCTTGGGCAGTCGTGGGAGTAAGGATAGGATGATCGATGTCTTGCCCGCACCGAGGAAACCAGTGAAAACTGTGATGGGTATGTTATTCGGCATCTTCTATGTGTCTATGTTGCCGACCAGTCTATACCGCGATGATGGAGGTGGCTAAAGACGAGCGAAAACATACTAACTGTACAGCCGCCGTCGTGCGACCGAGCAGGACCGACCGGAATGGGCGTCCCGCCCAACGCATCCCAAGTTTGCCAGTACGTGCTCAGCCTGAATGAACTTGAACCCGTCCAACAAGACAGGACGATGAGAATCCACGAGCTATTCTACAATATGCCTAATAGTACATACATCCAACGGGAGTCAACGAAGAAGAAACTCAAGTCCGCTTGACCAACCCAACCCTGCTCAGTTTGGTATCCGGAAGCTTGAGACGGCCCAAGCCACCCAACGACCCGCTCTGCCGTGCGGTGTTCCCCAGAATCTTTGCACGAAGCGCACTCACAGGGTCGCCGCCGCCGCTACTTCCACTATTCCGACTTGACTTCGCCGCACTCCCGGATGCTCGCAGCGAAGACGGAGTCCTGGGCACGACGCCGATCTCGTCGCCCACTTTCCGTCGCTTCGCGCTCTCCCGTTCTTCCAACGCCTGCCTGCCCTGCTCCCATGCCTCTTTGGCCTTCGCCCGAATCTCCTCGTCGTCGGCAGCGGGCAGAGCGAGCACCTCAGGGAGACCATAGGCTCTCTTGACGGCCTCGTCCGCCTCCTCGCGCGCCTTGTCGATCTTCTTCTGCTCCCGGAAGCGCTTGCGGAGGCGTTGGGAGTGCGCATAAGGGTCAGAGCTGTAGTGGTCGGAGAGGTTCTGGAGGGCTTCGATGCGGGGTATCTGGACGTTGTTCATGTGGTTCTGTGCGGCTGTGGACTTCTCAAGTGCAGCAAGGGGGTCAACGGGGCCCTGGTTCGGGTCGGTCTCTGTGTGGAGGATGAGTGTGGGTGCACAGCGCGATTGTGGCGGGACGTACCGTGTACTGCGTAACCTCCGTTCTCTTCAGGATCCCATTCCTCATCCTTCTGTCGTGCTCCTGACACTACGACGTATCGGGTATTCTGTGCAATGATTGGTCCCGTCTTGACTCGGACAGCAACCCGTGAGGGCTCACCTTGGGATCCGTCTCAATCTCGAACCATCCGTCGCACAGATGACACTTGCACCGGAACGAGTATATGGGCGTCGAGTAGTAGTTCCCAATCTTCTTCTTCTCTGCGTTGTAACGCACGCCCATGCCAATATGGTTGTTGCATGTTCCGCTGCATGAGACAGTCAGGGTCGGAACAGTCAGAGAGACACGGGATGGGTGCTCACCACCAGATGTTGAACGGCAACTCGAAGCGCACAATGAGGATTCCCTTGTCTATCTTCCGCGCTCGGTCACCAAGGGCATGTTTGCCTGTGCAGTACGTTCAGGACATGACCGATCGTAAAGCGAGGGTCGCGGCGTGCCTCTGTAAGCATTTAGACTGCTATGCTTCTCTGGATCATAGTCCGGGGGGTAGTATTTGTTGAAGCCTGCACAAGTCGTAAGCCACACAATGCTATAGAGACAGCTCAGTAGCAGACTGCTCACCTTGCATGGCGGTCAAGGCACCGAGGCTGGTGGTGGTCGAGGTATGAGGTAATTTGTAGTTATTTTGCAACTTAGCCTTGGCTTAGCCAGCCCAAATTCTCGAGGAAATGCTTCGGCAATTTCCGGCAGCTACATGACCCAGCGCTCGCAGGCGAACCTTATTTTTCTGTACTATCAACAGAACTCGCCCTCAGGTATGCGTCCCCGCTGCTCTGCCTCGCACGTCCAGCGAACTCACCAATACACCCTCACAGTCACCTTCTGACTCATCAGCAAGTATCCAGGATGAGTTACGTCGCTAAGGGTGAAAAGGAATACGATGCGACCGGTGCCCCCGTGCCCGCCGCGAAGATCCACAAAATCCGCATCACGCTCACGAGCAGCAACGTCAAGAACCTCGAGAAGTGTACGTGCTCTTTCTAGCGTTGATATAGGGGAATAGGAGGTCCTGAGCGACATGCGTAGTCTCGGCGGACCTGATCAACCGGGCGAAGGACAAGCAGCTCCGCGTCAAGGGCCCCGTCCGCCTCCCCACCAAGGTCCTCAAGATCACCACCCGCAAGTCTGTGAGTACCTCCTTGTTCATGTCGCGCAGACAGTTGTGCTAAGAAATCTCGGTCGTAGCCTTGCGGTGAGGGTTCGAAGACCTGGGACCGCTACGAGCTCAAGGTCCACAAGCGTTTGATCGACCTCCACTCCTCCAGCGAGATCGTCAAGCAGATCGTGAGTAGTCGCTGTTTGTACGTTTGCGGACCGCTCGCTCATCTTCCTTGCAGACCAGCATCAGCCTCGAGCCCGGTGTCGAGGTCGAGGTTACCATCTCGGCTTAGGTTGTATATGCACTCGTGTATGTTCTAGGCTGTACACGATATCACGCTTTCATGACCGACTTCCATCGTGTGTCACTACCAGCTTTAAACACCTCAAGTGATGTGCGCATTACCGCGGCCCGCTCATGGTGCGGGAACGGGTTCGTTATGATCAAAGAAAGCGCTGCCCATTCCGTCCTATGTAGTACACAAGCCTGCTCTACTCCGTCCGACATTCATCATTACTTCACCGGATCGACATGGTTCGTCCGCTGTAACGACATTGAGCGTTCAATTTAACCCCCTTATACAGTATGGGTGAACTCACGATGCGGTCTTTCTGTCGCCGACAGCTTGCTCCGTCTTTGCTCGGTTGAGCACTTTCTGGAACTCGCTCACGCGGTGACGCATGC
>WJSG01009378.1:0-12031 GCA_016618145.1 Sanghuangporus lonicericola | reverse complement strand
AAGGATTGGAGATGGACAGGTGGACAGATGCGTATGAGACCGGCGTGCGACAGGGAAGGGGGCGCAAAGGTAACGGGGAGCCGAGTCGAAAGCGGCCCAGAAGCGAAGGGAAGTAGAGCGTAGAAAGAAGAGAGAAGAGGCAATCGGACGACCGTCACGAGCAGAAGGGAACTTGTCAAGCAAACTGCGTGCAGTCATGCAGCAGCNGGCAATCGGACGACCGTCACGAGCAGAAGGGAACTTGTCAAGCAAACTGCGTGCAGTCATGCAGCAGCGAACACGCGTCGGACCAGAACTCACCCTGTTGTCCCAGAAGGCGATTGAGTTCACCTCCCAGTGGAAGCGGACTTGGTAGTCGGGGTTTTCGCTGACAAAGTGCACTGGGTCAGCGGCGTCCAGCGTACACGAAGCTTTGCGAGGAACAGCGACATTCTCGGCCGTGGCACGAAGGGAATGCGCGACCAGATCGGTGGGAGGGACTTGGACGGCCCTAATGCCTGCCGGTGCCATCTCGACTGGTCCCCGATGACGGGTACAGTCTCCCCCCACGAGGGTCCCAGTCGGCGGTAGTTGGACGGTTCTCGCATTGAATGCGGGTTTTGGCAGCCCCCGTCACGGCCGGAGTGAACCTTCCACCGCCCTGGTATACGTCCGCGAAGAGAAGAGGCACTCACGCGAGCTGATGGAAGAGCAGGCTAAGGATAGCATCGCTCTCCGCCTTGGGCACACCAACGATGCGACGCGTGAAACCTGCCAGGACGTGTCAGAGATACGTCATTCGCCATCGGTGTCACAATAGACACAAGGAAGAGGAGGAGACACGCACCTGGGTTGACGTAGATGCTCTTGTACCCGGTGACGGGGTGCACGCGCACGACAGGGTGGACAGTCTCGACGGGCTCGCGGCGGACAGTCTGTCCCGCAGCACGCGCGCCGTCTGCCTGGGCGACCGCGCTGTGCACGGCCGTGAGGCCCTCGAGGTACTTCTGGAAGCCAGGACTGAAGGACGAGTACAGTGCGTAGCTAGTGCGGGGATGGGGTTAGCACACGTGCTTGGCGCGTGACACCGTGTATATGCGCCTCACCCGGAGCTCCAGAGTGTGTCGCCGCCGTACGGGGGGCCCGTGATCACCTTGAGAGAGGTCGTGCTTGGGGGCTGGAGCTCGTAGGACACGTCCGAGTGCCAGAGGTCTATCTTGGAGAACGCGCTAGGGTCAGGCCGGCGAGAGCCGTCGTTGTAGACGACTGTGCGACAGGGTTGCGTCAGATTGCATCCGCACCAGGATGCTCCGGAGAACTCACTGTGCACTTCCTCGAGGCCAGGCTCTCGTGGCACGCCGGTCGTCGCGTGCTTGTGGAGGCGGCCGAAGTGGCGCGCGAGCTCGAGCTGCTCGTGGACGTTGATCTCCTGGTCGCGGAAGACTGCAGCGTATCGAGTCGATCTGTCAGTAATACGCCACTCCAGGATGAACAGTCTACTTACATACAACACCGCGCTCAGCGACGAGCAACGCCCTGCAGATCGCAACACATGCCGGTCACAGGCAAGCCATGATGAGGATCTGCGACACCGCAGCATTGTGGAAACGAGATACGCACAGCTCATCCTTCTGAGAGTCCGAGAGCTGGCGGAGGTCGATGCCCGAGAGCTCGGTGCCGATCGCAGGTGTGTAGTGGGTGACCTTCGACGCCGCGGACAAGAGGCTCTTCTTCTCGGGATCGGCCCTGAGCCCAACATCCGTCACAGGGAACTCCGTGAGGGGCTCCCACTTGACGTTCGGCCAGGACGGCTGCGACGCAAAAGAGATCAAGTCGGTGTCAGAGCATCGCGGAGATCGCAGAAGCCGGGAGGGCGTACCTTGTACTTCGCGAACGCGTAGTCGGAGTCGTCCTTGTCGTTCGACTCCGGCGGTGAGTAGAAGGGGTTGAACAGCTGCTCCGCGACCGCCTTGGCGGCCTTCACGGGGCCGGTGGAAGCGCCGTTCGCGGCGGGAGGCTGGGTTTCGTTCGTCGCGACGGGAGCCATTGTTTCTGAAGAGTCTCGCGAGCGGTAGGGCCTGCCGGGGTGATCGCGACGGATAGAAGACGCGAATGCGGCATCTGTGCATCGAAAGCGCACTTTTATAGTCGTGTGTGTGCTCGGTGCACCGAAGGGCCATTCCTTGCGCAAACAGAAGGCTGGATGGCGACACGCGCACGTGATCGTGTGCGGAGGGACTCCGTCGTTGCGTGGTGCTCCAGAGGGCGTGCCGCGGGGCTGAGAGAGACGGCACGACGGTGCCTAGACGTCTCGGAAAGGGAAGGTTGGAGAGATAACGCGCCTCGCACGGCAGGGATCTCGGCGTTTCGGACGGGCCAAAAGGCGTGCTATTGCCGCGCGAGGTAACCTTTCAACCGCCTTTTGTCCCGTTTCGAGCAAAACGAGACAAAAGGAAACCTCGGACGGCGTATTTACCTCGACTTTTCGCCCGTCTGAAACGCTGAGATCCCCGCCGTGTCGTAACGGGTGTATGCGTCTTCCGGAGAAAGCGCTATCAAGGAGGGCATTGACATGGAAATTGCGTGAGGCTGTCGTGTCTGAGCCCACGAGACGCGGCCGATGAGGAGATCAATGCACGCCTTTTCCATGCAAACTCATCTGGGGGAGATCTCTGTTGAGCTGATTGAGCAGGCAGACAGAGCACGGCACAGGCTTACCAGAACTGCAAGACTCCGAAAGACTCAAGAGACATGTCATTCCCAAGGTACTTCTCTACCCATGACGGTTGACAGGAGCAACTCCAGTTGCTGGGATAGCCTCAATCGAGTACGACGTTTGACCTTGCATGTCTTGAAAAGCGGGTTTTCGCGAGACACTTTGTACATCAGTGCTTGGTCCGCGCGACATTCTGCGGTGTCTTGGTATGCAATGTGCGGTTCTAGGAGAAACATATGCCTGCATTTTTCTTCGCGTCCCTAGGCTTCCTGGAGAGAGCAAAACATGCGCCATGGGCGCGGATCATACGTATGGGCGAAGCAGTTCAAGACCAAGTCCACGGCGCTAGAGTCCGCATAGCACAAGCGCTCGTACACTTACTTACTACTGACTTACTGTAGTACATAATGAGCCTCGTACACGATCTTCCTTTCTGTACCGAACCATGATCATGTTGTTTGGGAATGGTAGTGGTAGTCGACTAGCAGGCCTCAGACTGGTGCAAAGTGCCCTGGCCCCACAGAACCCCTCACTCCAGACCCAGTACCGTAAGCAATGCATGCATATTATGTACGCAAGAGCCCGGTCGGACTATGACAGATGACTGTAGTTACTGGACAGAATCGGTGGATCGCAGCAAGTACTTACATGATGATTCCGTCCATGGCAACACGGGACTGCGGCAGGACCCACCTATTTATCCGTGCAGAAGCACCCGACGTTCAATATCTGACACTAAGTAACGAACACTCTGCAAAGCATCGCCGGCCGGTCGGGAGAAGCCTTATACACTGTAAACCGTAGCTCGAAGCACTCTCAGGGTGCTGGATCATCGTGTGGAGGCCACAGGTTTCCGACGAGTAAGTACTCTCACTCACTCGCAAACATCGAGACCAGGAGAGCCGAGCTCGAGAGACCACCGCTAAGCGAAGATGCGCAGGGCCAACCACATAAAAGACAGCAGGATGTGCTCAATGCTGGCCAGAGACCTTCTTCTCATCTTTGCACATGTTCGCCGCTCTCTTCGCCGCTCTCGCCTTTGCAGCGGCAGCTGCCTGGGCTCAGGACTCAACTGCAGGTGTAGCGCAGGCGTTCATCCACGCAAACCTTGTCCCTGATGGTCAGTTCCGAGTGACGGCAATACGCTGCGTACGACTCACTGCATACTGACACCACTGCTGCAGTGCTGCCATCCTTCAACCCAAGCGGGCTCCTGAGCGTGGTTTATACGAACAACGCCGCTGGGGGCACGATCGACGTCACGCCAGGCAAGAATCTGACCGTGCAAGGTTAGCTGATCCCGAGTACCCGATACACCGCGGCTGACACTCACCTCCATTCCCGCCTTCAGACGTACTTCTTCGCCCACAGGTCTTCCTGACCAGCGACAACTCGACGCTCGCGAACGAGACGTTTGTCCTCGTACTCGTTGATCCCGACGCGCCCACGCCGCAAAACACCAGTGCGGCACAGATCAGGCACATCATCGCGGGTGGTCTGCGTCCCAATGGTTCCTTGGCAGATGGCGCCCTGCTAGTGAACAGCACCCCCGCCGTGTCCGACTATCTCGACCCCAACCCGCCAGCTGGTTCCGATCCGCACCGGTAAAGCTCAGCCCGTCCTCTAGATCCCTCCTTTACTGACGATCTTCGCCTGGTCAGCTACACTGCGCTGCTCTATGTGCAGCCGGAATACTTTGACATCGAGGTATCGCACTTCGTGAATGCGTCCACCCCCATATTCGGCTTCAACGTTTCGGTCTTCGCGCAAGAGCTGGGGATTGGCAGCCCGGTTGCGGGGAACTTCTTCAACGCAGGTCCGGCTTCCAACTCAAGCGCAGACCAGAGCTTGGCCTCATCTGGAGCGGCAGCTACCACGCAAAGTCAACCGTCTTCAGGCCTGACGAGCGTGTCGACCAGCTCGATTGGCGTTGATCTCGTCATAGCTCTGGTAACGGTCCTTCTAGTCTGAGCGTGGTATCACTTGTACACATTCAACACCTAGACTGCCCTGATAACTGTTCTTTGAATGAGTCTTCATTTCGATGATTGACCAGACGACATGATACGCACCCCTGCACCTTACACCTCCATTCTCATAAGCAACAGCTGTTCAAACTGGTCGTCCGTCTTCGGTACGTCAGTGTCGTATGCCCCTTCACCTGACAGCAACGCTGCATCCTCCTCGGGTATCCTCCATTTCCGGGACTCCATGCGGCGGGTGGCGACAAGGACAAACATTTCATCGGCTACATCTCCTGGAGCAAATCTCTCCCATGACTCCTCACGGACGGGAGTGTCCGCAAGAGCGTCGCCGGGAGGCTTTCTTCTTCGCACAAGCACGGGTGCAAACTCGAACCACAAGCCGAAGGCATTCCAGAAAGGAGTCTCCTTAGCCAGGCTGCGAACTTTGTACGAGATGATTACGGAAGGCGAATTCCAGACTTCCTCTGCAGTGTCCGGCAGAGAGGTGAGGTGCAGCAGGGACCGCAGCAAAGGTGCAAGGAGTGCCGGAAAGTAAATCTACCAGAGCAGGATTCGTCGGCACAAGCAACGAATTCTCACAGCGTCAGAGACATACGAGATCGCTGCACAGTACGTGCGTCAAGCGTCGACCACCGGGCACGAGAAGATTCATGTCCTCCAAGATGGTGCTGGAATGCTCCCGCGAGCCCCATGCGAGCGGGTGCACTCGCACTGCGGTACACGACCGAAGGTTCGTCTCGAGCAGCGGGCAGACCTCCGGCAGATCTGTCGCAACGACGAGATCCAGATCCGGCCTCATCCATTCCGCGACGCGCGCTGCGACGAACCCGGTGCCCGATCCCAGCTCTAGAGCGGTGATAGGGTGTTCCGCGGTGAGGGTGGCGCGCGTACGTGAGGCCGTTTGTGTAAACGGCGGCGGGTCGAACTCGAGCGTGGGCTCGGAAGACGGATCCAGGTACGCGAGCATTGCGTGGGATGCTTCCCTGCGTTCGCACACGACACGAGTTAGCAAGCTTGTCCGTGTATAAACATGTGTATCGAGGAGCAGCTTCACCATATACGCCCTGCGATTCCATACGTCCGGATGGCGCCCTCCTGAGCGGTCGAATCGAAGCGGGCGTCCGCCTCCGAGGATAGGCTGGCCAGCGGACGAATGTCAAGGTCTGCGGGGAAGTTGGGGTCGCCGCCAGGAGACATGTTCTGGTCGGACCCGGGGCTGGTGGTGGTTCACAGGCAAGAAAGAAGGTGAGTGTCCGGAGGACGAGCGATCTTGAGAAGCAGAGCCAATCGAGATATCCGATTTCAGATTGGCGCCAAATCTAATCTCCACCTTGCGGGGACGTATGAGCGTCTCGACTGTCGACTGCTTCAAAGTGAACCACGACAGTGTTGATACCTTTCCTCCGTACTTGAGTTGGAACAGCAGCGAATCAACTATACAGTATACAGCACTACGCACACAACTACGAAATGTCGAGGTCGACATCGAGGTCCCAGCGGGATACTGTTCAGCTGCCTTCTGGAACCGTGCTTGAGTATACCCTCTTCCTGGGATCGTTCCCGGAGCAACCAACAATAGCGGGAAACAGCAGGAGCGAGCTGAAGAAACTTGCCATATGCTTGCATCCGTGGTCGTGGCTCGGTGGCCGCATGGATGACCCGTGAGTGCACCATGATCTGGTTTTATACGTACTCACCCTGCCCTGTCGACTTCAAGAGTATTGCAGTTGCTCACAGAGCCGCTCCTCGAGCGCGGATATGGCGTGTTGCGCTACAACTCGCGGGGAGTGGGCAAGTCGAGCGGCTGGGCGTCGTTCACCGGTATCCGGGAGGCTGAAGATCTGAAGGAGCTCGTGCAATGGGCTCGGACCGAGATGCCTCACCTTAGCTCCCTAGTTCTCGCTGTACGTGGCTTGTCTATACGAACGACGCCCCACTCACATCTCTGTGTAGGGCTACTCCCATGGATCACTCATCGCTTCCCTCCATCCTGTCCTGGACGACGTCCAGACTTCGCACATCTTCTTGTCGTACCCTATCGGCCCTCGACACTGGCTCACCGCGTTCCACGGCTCGCGGTACACCACCGCCCTCAAATCACTTCTGCGCGACCCCCGATCGAACGTGTTGCTCATTTACGGCGACGAGGATCAGTTCACTTCAGCCAGCAGCTATGACGCATGGGTGGCGGACCTGCAGAAGGACCGCGAGGTAGAGCCTTCTAGCGAGCAGACTCGTCAGTCGCCTGGAAAGCTGGAAGTGGTGAAGGTTGAAGGCGCGTCCCACTTCTGGCGAGAAGAGAATGCGGTCGTTCGCCTTCTCGACACCGTCTGCGCATGGCTTCCATGATCATGCAGTAAAGACTCGGACTCTATCGGCGAGTCTCCCGGCCACTGTTTCGGTGAGTGAGAACCAGACTACTCGTGTACCATGGTCACTTTCACTCACCGCAGCCTTTGCTGCAGCACTAGCGTAGATCATGGAGGACGCTACTACGTCCGCCACACAGGGAGTTGTACTTTACAGAACCCTTCCTCTTGTACGAGATCGTGTTTCGTGTGCGCCGCGCTGTCCCTCTGCCATCCGGGACCATCCTGTGAGGTTCACATGCAGGCAAGAAGGTCACGATGACGAAGGGCAATTGAATAAGTTAACGAAACAGTAAGGACAGAATAGCGTGGTCTATCGAGGCAACGATCTACTACTAGGTGTCCCTGAGTAGAGGCACTGATTACCTACATAATAGATATAGGGAGCTCGGTACTCCGGAAGAGTTAACGATGACAACAGACAATATACGGATGTACAAAAGCTCATGGCGAGTCGTGGTGGGAGCATCATCTTCGTCTTCCTCGACGCCTACACTTCTTCGTGCGCGAGGTCGTACTTCGACGCGAACTGCATGGAGCCGTTGAGCGTGCCGTCCGTACCGTGCGTCGTCGACAGCTGGAACGTGTCCTGCGGCGTGGGGCGCGAGCGGAACTTCATGCTCATCTCGGTGCCAGAGCGCGGTCCGCTGGCATTCTGGTACGTCTTCGCTGTCACAGCGCGGCCCATCGCGACACGCAGGATGATGATCTCGGGCGAGATGCACTGCAACGACACAAGGTGAGCGATGGCACAGTGGAGGGGAATTGGGAGGAAGGGTGACATACCATGATCTGGCTGAGGACGGGAAGGACGAGGTTCTGCACGTTCGAATTGCGCGCGTACGTGATGATGAAGATGAGACCCGTGACGGCGTACGGCACCGCGGACTCGATGAGCATCGACGCGATCGAGCTGTACGTCGCGGCGTGCTCGCGACCGATGGCACGCTTTGCGCGCTCACTCATGTAGAACAGGCGGCCGACGAGGAGCAACGTGAGCAGGATGTTGAGCGCGATGGAGATCGAGAAGTAGGGCAACGAGAACTGGACAGTCGTGTGCGTCCAGAGAGAGGCAGTCGGACGCGAGGCTTGGTAGAGCGTCAGGATGGACATAGCTATGTAGAGTGAGAATGCGATTGGTTAGTGCGACGTCGCGCCGCTATGGAAGGAGAAGCGCACCTGTCGATCCGAGGAAGACAAGGCCAGGGAAGATGATAATCAAGTATGTGTTCCACACCACATACGTGCGCCAGAGCTACACCCGTGGTAAGCACTCGTCGATCCATCTATCAAAGAAGGCGACTCACCAGAAGGGCATCAGCGAAGAAGTTGGCAACGATGTATCCGGCATTCCCCGCGGTGTTGGTGTCGATGGCGTAGTTGGCGATAAACCACCCCATAGGGCCTCCCTCGGGGAATGCACGGTTGTTAATGAACATAAGTTGTGTCATGCGCGTGTTGCATGCAAAGTTGACGGTGCCCGTCACGAACATAACAAGAACGAAAGCGACGAGAAACCAGTTGTTCTTCGACCCCCGCTTGAAGCTGCGAGGGAAGATGTGCCACAGGCACTCCGCGACAACCGCGACGTGAATACCTATGAGAAGAAAGCAAACGTCAGGTTTACTGATTCTGAGCGTGACGGG
Source organism: Sanghuangporus lonicericola (assembly GCA_016618145.1). Classification (NCBI taxonomy): domain Eukaryota; kingdom Fungi; phylum Basidiomycota; class Agaricomycetes; order Hymenochaetales; family Hymenochaetaceae; genus Sanghuangporus; species Sanghuangporus lonicericola. Next base: position 3,336 of record WJSG01009378.1, on the reverse strand, counting down.
GAGGGACTGGATATGACATACCATATGCGACACCACCCAGGATGGCACCAACCAAGTTGGAGCTCTCTAGCCAGAGGTCGGCGGAGGTCTCGCCTGGGGGAGGGAAGGACGTCTGGGTGTCTGACATGGCGGCGGTGAGCTTGGAATGGCCTGTACACAGAAGAACGTGGTGAGTCGACTGGGATGGGGTCGAGCAGCGCTCTATGTCGCCAGACCGTAATACATATAGGTGGAGCACGCATTGATCAGAGGACAGCCTCAAGGGTTGATGTCTGCAGCTGTCCTCCGCGTGCTGCGAGGCAGGCCAGGGTTTACCCCCTTTCCGACCCGAAGGCCGGGGACTGGCCGGGTCACATCAACCGACCGCCGATACAGCGGAAGGTAAGCATGCCCGAGCACAAACTTGGTTAGTTGCGCGTTGGTTGCGCGCTGTTCGGCGCCCAGTGAACCGATTGATTCCGATGTCAGGGTCCTGGCGGAGAGGATCGAGAGATCCACGGACTGTCAGACAAATATCTCAGGTCGGGGAAACAAAGGGGGGATATCGTATGGACCTGTCAGGGAATGTGTGGGAGCTAGGGCAGCATAACCCGACTTACTAAACGTTTTCGCGCATGCATCAGCGATGGATGATCCCAGGACAGCACATGTTACGTGGGTGGGTGAGGTCCCATCGAGAGCGACATCAACGCTGATAGGACGCGTCAGCCGGGCGGTTGGTATCTTGTCAAGCAAGGTGGGCACTGGGCCGAGCTGAGAATCATCGTGACGTCGCGATAATGATGGTGCGTCGTTCAACGTCCCCTGGAGGTGAGAACTCAGTTCAAGTGGCCAGTATCGAGCTTGATCACTCCAGGAGGCACAGGGAGGGAACAGCGGAATCACTCACACAATTGTCGGCGAACCACCGCATGAGCTGGTCCAGGTACTCAAGTTGCGTGACTCTGACAAAATGCGGAGTACGCACGGGCGTCTGGTCGTTGTCCCATCTTGACTCCGGACCGTCATCGACGTACCACGTTTCATGCTACATGAGCGACAAAATGCTAACAGTCCCGGTCTAGAATAACGAGAAGTTCAAGTTCGATCACCTCTACCGACCACCGTCTTAGGGAGCAGTCAGACATGACATTTGCAATAGAGCAACGCCGAGAAGAAATCGACTACGATTCGGAACAGATTTCCACGGTAACACTTAGAGATGTGTGTGCTCAGGCCTATGAGTATTTCATCTTGAAGTCATCTGGGGTCGTCTTTCCAGGTGGTGTGAGATCTGACGCTTCTCGAGTGTGGCAGACAATTCATGATAGGTGATACGGCTCAGCAGTCTTTACAACAACAAGCATTACAACAACAAGCTACACCATAGTCCGTGGGGGGTATGACAGACATAGGCTGTACCCTAGATTTTTGGTGAGTTGGTGATTGTCCGGGGACCGCTCATGACACGTACTTACCGACCTTCGAACCGCTCTAGAAGCACGCGTCGGGAAGGAACCCGGCGCTGTCAGAGTCGCGACGCTGCTCGCAACCGGCGGGAGACGGGGTGACAGCTGCAAGCGTGGAAACGACGTTAGCAGCAGTACGCGACTGTGACCCAGAAGTCAGCGACCCACCATCCTCGAGGCTCACGGCGGGCGCGGCCGTGGCAAGGGCCAACAAGGAGGCGAGGAAGGCGAATTTGTAGAAAATCTGCATGCTGGCAACGGCTGCTGGTAGCAAGAGCTTCGAGGTGCGAGTTGGAGCTTGGTGTGAGCGAGTCGGGTGAACCGATGAGTTTCCTCTGCGTTGTCCAGCTATTTGTACCTCGCAGGTCTCGCGGTCGCACACTCCAGTGCAGACAACGTTCCCGATTTGCTCACCGCATGGCGTTGGACCGGCGAAGGCCATTCGCGGAAAATATTGTCGTCCTTTACTGGTGTTGGGCGGCGGGCCTCCCGTCAAGATGCGATCATGCGCCGGCACCTTCGCAGTCGAGGTGAGTGTCGTAGTCCATTTGTCACGAGCCCTGAATGGAAATGCCAATATTGCGGGTGCAGGGTGGCCTGCAAGCGTAACCATCACACCCTTATGCAGCATGTTTCTCTAGGCATATCAGCGATCAACACAACACCACATGTGCCACTCTCACACTGGACGAATACCTTTATGGGCAAGCCCATAACAATATCACCATGACCCCGGCGAGCGCTACCTGCCCATCGCGTTCTATGTGTAAGGCTACAGTGTATCCTTATCCCATCTCGCGTGCTCTCACACGGAGAGTGCTTCGAATCACTGCGGTGACTCGTGAGGAGTTGATCGTCCGATGCGAAGATGGACATCGTTGATGCTGGGAGATATCGCAGGGTCGGATGCATTCTTCCGGCCAGAGTAGTTCTCCGGGATGCCCTTCTCACGAGTACAGCCAGTCTGTCCAACACTGCACCATACCGTGCCATACCTGCCCACTTCCTCTCCCCGAGACAACGTTATGTCCGAAGGCACAGTCGAGTTCACCATCGATGGCGTTGACACGCCCGTCAAGACATGGTACAAGGTCTTCGGTGACCTAAAGGCCCACCGCCCGCTCGTCACGCTGCACGGCGGTCCGGGTGTCGTCCACAACTACATGCTTGCGCTTGCGGACCTCGTCGAAACGCATGGCGTTCCTGTAGTTGTATACGACCAGCTCGGGAACGGGAACTCGACCCATCTCCCGGAGAAGATGGGCGACACGTCTTTCTGGACCGAGACCCTTTTCATCAAGCAGCTCACGCACCTCCTCGAGCACCTGGGCATCCAGGACGACTTCGACCTGCTCGGGCACTCGTGGGGCGGGATGCTGTCGGCGCGGTTCGCAACGCAGCAGCCGAAGGGACTGAAGAACCTGATCATCTCCGACTCGCCTGCGAGCATGAAGCTCTGGGTCGAGGCTGCGAACAAGCTTCGGTCGCAGCTGCCCCCAGATGTGCAGGTATGAACTCATGCTCTGTGCGAGTAGCTGTGTAGAAGCCTCAACCGTTGTACCCTGCAGAACATCTTAGACTCGCATGAAACAGCCGGTACGACACAGTCCGAAGAGTACCACGGGGCCGTCATGCAATTCTACGCTCGCCACTTGTGCAGATTGAACCCGATGCCTCAAGACATCCAGGACGTCTTCGGCTGGCTTCAGAAGGATTCTACCGTCTATCTTACCATGTACGACGTTCGTCCTCCTGATCCGAAGCGGGGCCTTGATGCTAACGATGTTGACGCACACCAGGAACGGTCCTTCGGAATTCCACATCACTGGCTCGCTGAAGGAGTGGTCGATCATTGACGACCTCCACAAGATCGCCGTCCCCACTCTGC
>WJSG01009368.1:0-11783 GCA_016618145.1 Sanghuangporus lonicericola | reverse complement strand
AAGGATTGGAGATGGACAGGTGGACAGATGCGTATGAGACCGGCGTGCGACAGGGAAGGGGGCGCAAAGGTAACGGGGAGCCGAGTCGAAAGCGGCCAGAAGCGAAGGGAAGTAGAGCGTAGAAAGAAGAGAGAAGAGGCAATCGGACGACCGTCACGAGCAGAAGGGGCCTCGTCAAGCAAACTGCGTGCAGTCATGCAGCAGGGAACACGCGTCGGACCAGAACTCACCCTGTTGTCCCAGAAGGCGATTGAGTTCACCTCCCAGTGGAAGCGGACTTGGTAGTCGGGGTTTTCGCTGACAAAGTGCACGGGGTCAGCGTCGTCCGGCGTACACGAAGCTTTGCGAGGAATAGCGACATTCTCGGCCGTGGCACGAAGGGAATGCGCGACCAGATCGGTGGGAGGGACTTGGACGGCCCTAATGCCTGCCGGTGCCATCTCGACTGGTCCCCGATGACGGGTACAGTCTCCCCCCCACGAGGGTCCCAGTCGGCGGTAGTTGAACGGTTCTCGCATTGAATGCGGGTTTTGGCAGCCCCCGTCACGGCCGGAGTGAACCTTCCACCGCCCTGGTACACGTCCGCGAAGAGAAGAGACACTCACGCGAGCTGATGGAAGAGCAGGCTAAGGATAGCATCGCTCTCCGCCTTAGGCACACCAACGATGCGACGCGTGAAACCTGCCGGGACGTGTCAGAGATACGTCATCCGCCATCGGTGTCGCAATCGACACATGGAAGAGGAGGGGACACGCACCTGGGTTGACGTAGATGCTCTTGTAGCCGGTGACGGGATGCACGCGCACGACAGGGTGGACAGTCTCGACGGGCTCGCGGCGGACAGTCTGTCCCGCAGCACGCGCGCCGTCTGCCTGGGCGACGGCGCTGTGCACGGCCGTGAGGCCCTCGAGGTACTTCTGGAAGCCGGGGCTGAAGGACGAGTACAGTGCGTAGCTAGTGCGGGTATGGGGTTAGCACACGTGCTTGGCGCGTGACACCGTGTATATGCGCCTCACCCGGAGCTCCAGAGTGTGTCGCCGCCGTACGGAGGGCCCGTGATCACCTTGAGAGAGGTCGTGCTTGGGGGCTGGAGCTCGTAGGACACGTCCGAGTGCCAGAGGTCGATCTTGGAGAACGCGCTGGGGTCAGGCCGGCGAGAGCCGTCGTTGTAAACGACTGTGCGACAGGGCTGCGTCAGCACTTCCATTGCATCCGCACCAGGATGCTCCGGGGAACTCACTGTGCACTTCCTCGAGGCCGGGCTCCCGTGGCACGCCGGTCGTCGCGTGCTTGTGGAGGCGGCCGAAGTGGCGCGCGAGCTCGAGCTGTTCGTGGACGTTGATCTCCTGGTCGCGGAAGACTGCAGCGTGTTCAGTCGATCTGTCAGTACTACGCCACTCCAGGATGAACAGTCTACTTACAAACAACACCGCGCTCAGCGACGAGCAACGCCCTGCAGATCGCAACACGCAAGCCATGATGAGGATCTGCGACACCGCAGCATTGTGAAACGAGATACGCACAGCTCATCCTTCTGAGAGTCCGAGAGCTGGCGGAGGTCGATGCCCGAGAGCTCGGTGCCGATCGCAGGCGTGTAGTGGGTGACCTTCGACGCCGCGGACAAGAGGCTCTTCTTCTCGGGATCGGCCCTGAGCCCAACGTCCGTCACAGGGAACTCCGTAAGGGGCTCCCACTTGACATTCGGCCAGGACGGCTGCGACGCAAAAGAGATCAAGTCGGTGTCAGAGCAACGCGGAGATCGCAGAAGCCGGGAGGGCGTACCTTGTACTTCGCGAACGCGTAGTCGGAGTCGTCCTTGTCATTCGACTCCGGCGGTGAGTAGAAGGGGTTGAACAGCTGTTCCGCGACCGCTTTGGCGGCCTTCACGGGGCCGGTGGTAGCGCCGTTCGAGGCGGGAGCCTGGGTTTCGTTCGTCGCGACGGGAGCCATTGTTTCTGAAGAGTCTCGCGAGCGGTAGAGCCTGCCGGGGTGATCGCGACGGATAGAAGACGCGAATGCGGCATCTGTGCATCGAAAGCGCACTTTTATAGTCGTGTGTGTTGCCCGGTGCACCGAAGGGCCATTCCTTGCGCAAACAGAAGGCTGAATGGCGACACGCGCACGTGATCGTGTGCGGAGGGGACTCCGTCGTTGCGTGGTGCTCCAGAGGGCGTGCCGCGGGGCTGAGAGAGACGGCACGACGGTGCCTAGACGTCTCGGAAAGGGAAGGTTGGAGAGATAACGCGCCTCGTAATGGGTGTATGCGTCTTCCGGAGAAAGCGCTATCAAGGAGGGCATTGACATGGAAATTGCGTGAGGCTGTCGTGTCTGACCCCACGAGACGCGGCCGATGAGGAGATCAATGCACGCCTTTTCTATGCAATTTCAAACTCATCTGGGGGAGATCTCTGTTGAGAGCTGATTGAGCAGGCAGACAGAGCACGGCATAGGCTTACCAGAACTGCAAGACTCCGAAAGACTCAAGAGACATGTCATTCCCAAGATACTTCTCTACCCATGACGGGTAGCACAAAGCAACTCCAGTCGCTGGAATAACCTCAATCGAGTACGACGTTCGACCTGCATGTCTTGAAACGCGGGTTTTCGCGCGACACTTTGTACATCAGTGCTTGGTTCGCGCGACATTCTGCGTTGGCTTAGTATGCGATGTGCGGCTCTTAAATGAACATATACCTGCAGCTTTCTTCGCGTCCCTAGGCTGCTTGGAGGGAGGAAAGCATGCGCCATGGGCGCGGATCATACGTATGTATGGGCGAAGCAGTAACCAGTTTAAGGCCAAGTCCACGGCGCTAGAGTCCGGACAGCAGAGCGCAAGAGCAAGCGCCCGTACACTTACTACTTACTTGTAAGTTATTGTAGTTGAGTACATAATGAGCCTCGTACACGATCTTCCTTACTGTACCGAACCATGATCATGTTGTTTCGGAAGGGTACTATTCGACTATGTAGCAGGGCTCAGACTGGTGCACAGTGCCCTGGCCGAACTGAATCGAAACCCAGGCTCCCTGACCAGTGACAGTCCCGGCCGCAAAATGGCTTCCAGATCCAGTACCGTAAGCAATGCGTGCATAGTACGCAAGAGTCCGGTCGGACTATGGTAGATGACCACAGATGTTGGACAGAACCGGTGGATCGCAGTAAGTACTTACATGATGATTCCGTCCATCGCGATACGGGACTGCGGCCGAACCCACATGAATATCCGTGTAGAAGCAAACTCTGCAAAGCATCGCCGGTAGGTCGTAAGTACTCTCACTCACTCGCAAATATCGAGACCAGGAGAGCCGAGCTCGGGAGACCACCGCTAAGCGAATATGCGCAGGGCCATCCACATAAAAGACAGCAGGATGTGCTCAATGCTGGCCAGAGACCTTCTTCTCATCTTTGCACATGTTCGCCGCTCTCTTACCCGCTCTCGCCTTTGCAGCGGCAGCTGCCTTGGCTCAGGACTCAACGGCAGGTGTAGCGCAGGCGTTCATCCACGCAAACCTTGTCCCTGATGGTCAGTTCCGAGTGACGGCAATACGCTGCGTACGACTGACTGCATAATGATACCACTGCTGCAGTACTGCCATTTTTCGATCCAAGCGGACTCCTGAGCGTGGTTTATACGAACAACGCCACTGGGGGCACGATCGACGTCACGCCAGGCAAGAAGCTGACCGTGCAAAGTTAGCTGATCCCCGAGTCCTCAATATACCGCGGCTGACACTCATCTCACATTCTCGCCTCCAGACGTACTTCTTCGCCCACAAGTCTCCCTGACCAGCGACAATTCGACGCTCGCGAACGAGACGTTTGTCCTTGTACTCGTTGATCCCGACGCGCCCACGCCCCAAAACACCAGTGCGGCGCAGATCAGGCACATCCTCGCGGGTGGCCTGCGTCCCGATGGTTCCTTGGCACATGGCGCCCTGCTAGTGAACAGCACCCCCGCCGTGTCCGACTATCTCAACCCCGACCCGCCAGCTGGTTCCGATCCGCACCGGTAAAGCTCAGCCCGTCCTCCAGATGTCTCCTTTGCTGACGGTCTTCGCCTGGTCAGCTACACTGCGCTGCTCTATGTGCAGCCGGAGAAATTTGACACCGAGGTATCGCGCTTCGTGAATGCGTCCACGCCCATATTCGGCTTCAACGTTTCGGTCTTCGCGCAAGAGCTGGGGCTTGGCATTCCGGTTGCGGGGAACTTCTTCATCGCAGGTCCGGCTTCCAACTCAAGCGCGGACCAGAACATCACGGCCTCATCTGGAGCGGCAGCTACCACGCAAAGTCAACCGTCTTCAGGCCTGACGAGCGTGTCGACCAGCTCGATTGGCGTTGGTCTCGTCATAGCTCTGGTAATAGTCCTTATAGTCTGAGCGTGGTATCACTTGTACACATTCAACACCTAGACTGCCCTGATGACTGTTCTTTGAATGAGTCTTCTTGTCGATGATTGACCAGACGACATGATACGCACCCCTGCACCTTACACCTCCATTCTCATAAGCAACAGTTGTTCAAACTGGTCGTCCGCCTTCGGTACGTCAGTGTCGTCTGCTCCTTCACCTGACAGCAACGCTGTATCCTCCTCGGGTATCCTCCATTTCCGGGACTCCGGGCGGCGAGTGGCGACAAGGACAAACATTTCATCGGCTACATCTCCTGGAGCGAATCTTTCCCATGACTCTTCACGGACTGTGGTGTCCGCAAGAGCGTCGCCGGGAGGCTTACTTCTTCGCACAAGCACGGGTGCAAACTCGAACCACAAGCCGAAGGCATTCCAGAAAGGAGTCTCCTTAGCCAGACTGCGAACTTTGTACGAGATGACGACCGAAGGCGGGTTCCAAACTCCATCTGCAGTGTCCGGCAGAGAGGTGAGGTGCAGCAGGGACCTCAGCAAAGGTGCAAGGAGTGCCGGAAAGTAGATCTACCAGAGCAGGATTCGTCGGCACAAGCAACGAATTCTCACAGCGTCAGAGACATACGAGATCGCTACACAGTACGTGTGTCAGGCGTCGACCACTGGGCACGAGAAGATTCAGGTCCTCCAAGATGGCGCTGGAATGCTCCCGCGAGCCCCATGCGAGCGGGTGCACTCGCACTGCGGGACACGACCGAAGGTTCGTCTCGAGCAGCGGGCAGACCTCCGGCAGATCTGTCGCAACGACGAGATCCAGATCCGGCCTCATCCATCCCGCAACGCGCGCTACGACGAACCCGGTGCCCGACCCCAGCTCTAATGCGGTGATAGGGTGTTCCGCGGTGGGTGTGGCGCGCGTACGTGAGGCCATTTGTGTAAACGGCGGCGGGTCGAACTCGAGCGTGGGCTCGGAAGACGGATCCAGGTACGCGAGCATTGCGTGGGATGCTTCCCTGCGTTCGCGCAAGACACGAGTCAGCAAGCTTGTCCGTGTATGAACATGTGTATCGAGGGGCAGCTTCACCATATACGACCTGCGATTCCATACGTCCGGATGGCGCCCTCCTGAGCGGTCGAATCGAAGCGGGCGTCCGCCTCCGAGGATAGGCTGGCCAGCGGACGAATGTCAAGGTCTGCGGGGAAGTTGGGGTCGCCGCCAGGAGACATGTTCTGGTCGGACCCGGGGCTGGTGGTGGTTCACAGGCAAGAAAGAAGGTGAGTGCCCGCAGGACGAGCGATCTTGAGAAGCAGAGCCAATCGAGATATCCGATTTCAGATTGGCGCCAAATCTAATCTCCACCTTGCGGGGACGTATGAGCGTCTCGACTGTCGCCTGCTTCAAAGTGAACCACGACAGTGTCGATATCTTTCCTCCGTACTTGAACAGCGGCGGATCCTTCATACAGACAGTATAAAACACCACGCACACAATCACGAAATGTCGGGGTCGAGGTCGCCACGAGTCTCCCAGCGAGATACTGTTCAGCTGCCTTCTGGAACCGTGCTTGAGTATACCCTCTTCTTGGGGTCGCTCCCGGAGCAACACACAATAGCGAGAAACAGCAGAAGCGAGCTGAAGAGACTTGCCATATGCTTGCATCCGTGGTCGTGGCTCGGTGGCCGCATGGATGACCCGTGAGAGCACCATGATCTGATTCGTTCGTATATACGTACTGACCCTGCCCTGTCGACTTCAAGAGTATTGCAATTGCTCACAGAGCCGCTCCTCGAGCGCGGATACGGCGTGTTGCGCTACAACTCGCGGGGTGTGGGCAAGTCGACCGGCTGGGCGTCATTCACCGGTATTCGGGAGGCTGAAGACCTGAAGGAGCTCGTGCAATGGGCTCGAACCGAGATGCCTCACCTTAGCTCCCTAGTTCTCGCTGTACGTGGCTTGTCTATACGAACGACACCTCATTTACATCTCTGTGTAGGGCTACTCTTATGGATCACTCATCGCTTCCCTCCATCCCGTCCTGGATGACGTCCAGACTTCGCACATTTTCTTGTCGTACCCTATCGGCCCTCGACACTGGCTCACCGCATTCCACGGCTCGCGCTACACCACCGCCTTGAAATCACTCCTACGCGACCCTCGATCGAACGTGTTGCTCATCTACGGCGATGAGGATGAGTTCACTTCAGCCGGCAGCTATGACGCATGGGTGGCGGACCTGCAGAAAGACCGCGAGGTAGCGCCTTCTGTCGAGCAGACTCGTCAGTCACCTGGAAAGCTGGAAGTAGTGAAGGTTGAAGGCGCGTCCCACTTCTGGCGAGAGGAGAATGCGGTCGTTCGCCTTCTCGATACCGTCTGCGCATGGCTTCCATGATCATGCGGTGCTCGGACTCTGTTGGCGAGTCTCTCGCCCCCAGTTCGGTGAGCGCGAATCAGATTACTCGTGCATCATAAACACTTTGACTTACCTCAACCTTTGCAGCACAGGCGTAGGCCATTGAGGACGCTACTACATCCGCCACACGGGGAGTTGTACTCTATAGGACTCTTCCCCTCGTACGAGGTCGTGTTTCGTTCGCGCCGCGCGGTTCCTCTGCCGTTNGTCGTGTTTCGTTCGCGCCGCGCGGTTCCTCTGCCGTTCGGGACCATCCTGTGAGGTTCACATGCAGGCAAGAAGGTCACGATGACGAAGGGCAATTGAATAAGTTAACGAAACAGTAAGGACAGAATAGCGTGGTCTACCGAGGCAACGATCTACTACTAGGTGTCCCTGAGCAGAGGCACTGATTACCTACATAATAGATATAGGGAGCTCGGTACTCCGGAAGAGTTAACGATGACAACAGACAATATACGGATGTACAAAAGCTCATGGCGAGTCGTGGTGGGAGCATCATCTTCGTCTTTCTCGACGCCTACACTTCTTCGTGCGCGAGGTCGTACTTGGACGCGAACTGCATGGAGCCGTTGAGCGTGCCATCCGTACCGTGCGTCGTCGACAGCTGGAACGTGTCCTGCGGCGTGGGGCGCGAGCGGAACTTCATGCTCATCTCGGTGCCAGAGCGCGGTCCGCTGGCATTCTGGTAAGTCTTCGCTGTCACAGCGCGGCCCATCGCGACACGCAGGATAATGATCTCGGGCGAGATGCACTACAATCACACAAGGTGAGCGATGGCACAGTAGAGGGGAATTGGGAGGAAGGGTGACATACCATGATCTGGCTGAGGACGGGAAGGACGAGGTTCTGCACGTTCGAATTGCGCGCGTACGTGATGATGAAGATGAGACCCGTGACGGCGTACGGCACCGCGGACTCGATGAGCATCGACGCGATCGAGCTATACGTCGCGGCGTGCTCGCGACCGATGGCACGCTTTGCGCGCTCACTCATGTAGAACAGGCGGCCGACGAGGAGCAGCGTGAGCAGAATGTTGAGCGCGATGGAGATCGAGAAGTAGGGCAACGAGAACTGGACAGTCGTGTGCGTCCAGAGAGAGGCAGTCGGACGCGAGGCTTGGTAGAGCGTCAGGATGGACATAGCTATGTAGAGTGAGAATGCGATTGGTTAGTGCGACGTCGCGCAGCTATGGAAGAAGAAGCGCACCTGTCGATCCGAGGAAGACAAGGCCAGGGAAGATGATGATCAAGTAGGTGTTCCACACCACATACGTGCGCCAGAGCTACACCCGTGGTAAGCACTCGTCGATCCATCTATCAAAGAAGGCGACTCACCAGAAGGGCATCAGCGAAGAAGTTGGCAACGATGTATCCGGCATTCCCCGCGGTGTTGGTGTCGATGGCGTAGTTGGCGATAAACCACCCCATAGGGCCTCCCTCGGGGAATGCACGGTTGTTAATGAACATAAGTTGTGTCATGCGCGTGTTGCATGCAAAGTTGACGGTGCCCGTCACGAACATAACAAGAACGAAAGCGACGAGAAACCAGTTGTTCTTCGACCCCCGCTTGAAGCTGCGAGGGAAGATGTGCCACAGGCACTCCGCGACAACCGCGACGTGAATACCTATGAGAAGAAAGCAAACATCAGGTTTACTGATTCTGAGCGTGACGGGGAGGGACTGGATATGACATACCATATGCGACACCACCCAGGATGGCACCAACCAAATTGGAGCTCTCTAGCCAGAGGTCGGCGGAGGTCTCGCCTGGGGGAGGGAAGGATGTCTGGGTGTCTGACATGGCGGCGGTGAGCTTGGAATGGCCTGTACACAGAAGAACGTGGTGAGTCGACTGGGATGGGGTCGAGCAGCGCTCTATGTCGCCAGACCGTAATACATATAGGTGGAGCACGCATTGATCAGAGGACAGCCTCAAGGGTTGATGTCTGCAGCTGTCCTCCGCGTGCTGCGAGGCAGGCCAGGGTTTACCCCCTTTCCGACCCGCAGGCCGGGGACTGGCCGGGTCAAATCAACCGACCGCCGATACAGCGGAAGGTATGCCCGAGCACAAACTTGGTTAGTTGCGCGTTGGTTGCGCGCTGTTCGGCGCCCAGTGAACCGATTGATTCCGATGTCAGGGTCCTGGCGGGGATGATCAGGGATTCACGGACTGTCGGACACATATCTCAGGTCGGGGAAACAAAGGGGGGATATCGCATGGACCTGTCAGAGGATGTGTGGGAGCTAGGGCAGCATAACCCGACTTATTAAACGTTTTCGCGCATGCATCAGCGATGGATGATCCCAGGACAGCACACTTACGTGGGTTGGTGAGGTCCCATCGAGAGCGACATCAACGCTGATAGGGCGCGTCAGCCGGGCGGTTGGTATCTTGTCAAGCAAGGTGGGCACTGGGCCGAGCTGAGAATGACCGTGACGTCGCGATAATGATGATGCGTCGTTCGTCCCCTGGAGGTGAGAACTCAGTTCAAGTAGGCAGTATCGAGCTTGATCACTCCAGGGAGGCACAGGGAGAGAACAGCGGAATCACTCACACAGTTGTCGGCGAACCACCGCATGTCCAGGTACTCAAGTTGCGTGACTCGGACAAAATGTGGAGTACGCACGGGCGTCTGGTAGTTGCCCCATCTTGACCTCGGACCGTCATCGACGTACCACGTTTCACGCTACATATTGCTAACAGCCCCGGTCTCGAATAACCATAAATCGAAGCTCCATTACCTCTCCCAAACACCGCCGTTCGGGAGCAGTCAACCATGGCATGAGCCTTGCTAAACGGGCAACGCCAAGAAAGTACTACCATTCGGAACAGATTTCGACGGCAATAGAGACGTGTGTGCTCAGGCCTATGAGTATTTCATATTGAGGTCATCTGAGGTCGTCGTTTCCAGTTGATATGATATCTGACGCTTCTCGAGTGTGGCACTGGCAGGCAATCCATGATAGGTGATTCGGCTCAGCAGTCTTTACAACAACAAGCTGTACAACAACACGCTACACTATAGTCCGTGGGGGGTATGACAGACGTGGGCTGCACCCTAAATCTGTGGTGAGTTGGTGATTGTCCGGGGATCGCTCATGACACGTACTCACCGACCTTCGAACCGCTCTAGAAGCACGCGTCAGGGTGGAATCCGGCGCTGTCCGAGTCGCGACGCTGCTCGCAAGCGGCGGGCGACGGGGTGACAGCTGCATGCACAACGACGTCAGCAGTAGTACGCGACTGTGACCCAGATAACCCACCATCCTCGAGGCTCACGGCGGGCGCGGCCGTGGCAAGGGCCAACAAGGAGGCGAGGAAGACGAATTTGTAGAAGATCTGCATGCTGGCAACGGCTACTGGTAGCAAGAGCTTCGAGGTGCGAGTTGGAGCTTGGTGTGAGCGAGTCGGGTGTACCGATGAGTTGTCTCTGCGTCGTCCAGCTATTTGTACCTCGCAGGTCTCGCGGTCGCACACTCCAGTGCAGACAACGTTCCCGATTTGCTCACAGCATGCCGTTGGACCGGCGAAGGCAATTCGCGGAAAATATTGTCGTCCTTTACTGGTGTTGGGCGGCGGGCCTCCCGTCAAGATGCGATCATCCGCCGGCATCTTCGCAGTCGAGGTGAGTGTCGTAGTCCATTTGTCACGAGCCCTGAATGGAAATGCCAATGTCTAATCCCGATGACTGACGCATTGCGGGTGCAGGGTGGCCTGCAAGCGTAACCATCACACCCTTATGCAGCATGTTTCTCTAGGCATATCAGCGATCAACACAACACCACATGTGCCACTCTCACACTGGACGAATACCTTTATGGGCAAGCCCATAACAATATCACCATGACCCCGGCGAGCGCTACCTGCCCATCGCGTTCTATGTGTAAGGCTACAGTGTATCCTTATCCCATCTCGCGTGCTCTCACACGGAGAGTGCTTCGAATCACTGCGGTGACTCGTGAGGAGTTGATCGTCCGATGCGAAGATGGACATCGTTGATGCTGGGAGATACCGCAGGGTCGGATGCATTCTTCCGGCCAGAGTAGTACTCCGGGATGCCATTCTCACGAGTACAGCCAGTCTGTCCAACACTGCACCATACCGTGCCATACCTGCCCACTTCCTCTCCCCGAGACAACGTCATGTCCGAAGGCACAGTCGAGTTCACCATCGATGGCGTTGACACGCCCGTCAAGACATGGTACAAGGTCTTCGGTGACCTAAAGGCCCGCCGCCCGCTCGTCACGCTGCACGGCGGTCCGGGTGTCGTCCACAACTACATGCTTGCGCTTGCGGACCTCGTCGGAACGCATGGCATTCCTGTAGTTGTCTACGACCAGCTCGGGAACGGGAACTCGACCCACCTCCCGGAGAAGATGGGCGACACGTCTTTCTGGACCGAGGCCCTCTTCATCAAGCAGCTCACGCACCTCCTCGAGCACCTGGGCATCCAGGACGACTTCGACCTGCTCGGGCACTCGTGGGGCGGGATGCTGTTGGCGCGGTTTGCAACGCAGCAGCCGAAGGGGCTGAAGAACCTGATCATCTCCGACTCGCCTGCGAGCATGAAGCTCTGGGTCGAGGCTGCGAACAAGCTTCGGTCGCAGCTGCCCCCAGATGTGCAGGTATGAACTCATGCTCTGTGCGAGTAGCTGTGTAGAAGCCTCAACTGTTGTACCCTGCAGAACATCTTAGACTCGCATGAAACAGCCGGTACGACACAGTCCGAAGAGTATCACGGGGCCGTCATGCAGTTCTACGCTCGCCACTTGTGCAGATTGAACCCGATGCCTCAAGACATCCAGGACGTATTCGGCTGGCTTCAGAAGGATCCTACCGTCTATCTTACCATGTACGACGAGCTTCCTCCTGATCCGAAGCGGGGCCCATGATGCTAACGATGTTGGCACACACCAGGAACGGTCCTTCGGAATTCCACATCACTGGCTCGCTGAAGGAGTGGTCGATCATTGACGACCTCCACAAGATCGCCGTCCCCACTCTGC